>JAFVLL020026869.1:0-26391 GCA_021397915.2 Tor tambroides | reverse complement strand
TTTATTTCTAATTATTTATTTTTAATTTGTTAATTATTATCGTTATTATTATTATTTATTTTTATTATTATTTTCAATTACTTTCAGTTGCACCCCCCCCCCCCACACACACAGTAAATTCTAAGAAATAGTTAATCTGAAAAGAAGATTATGCAATTTTTTGTGTATCCCAATGTTATTTTTTTTTTCAAAGAAAAATGTGAAGAATTTTCACACAGCTCTTTTCCATTTATCTAAGCTCCAAAAAAAGGCCAAAATCATCAACAGAGCAAAACTTAGTTTGATTAAACTATTCCTTTAAGGTCAGCGTGATGCATTGTTAGAGGACACGCCGTTCTGATAGAAAGCGTCTGCAATACACACAATTTTATGTAAATGGTTGCATTCAATTTGATGCAACAAACAGAGCCAGCTATTCTGAGCAAAGCAAAATGAATTTTTCTGTAGTTCATAAGATCATAGATAAAAATGATTTTTTTTCCTTAATGAGAGTGGTGGCCGTTACCATCCTTTAGAATAAGATCTGATAATGAATCTTAATCTGAGGATGATATCGAAGGTTATTCTAGGACAAGAGCAGCCGCTATCATCATCGGCACCTACAAGTCTGTTTCTATGAAAAGTCATAGAAGCAATTAGATATAGATGGTGCTCGGTACATTGATAAAGGTAATCAATTGGCAACAGCTTGAGCTTAGTTTCAGTGGCTTATTGAAAGTCTGAGACTTATCAGTGTAGCCGGCAGTCTTCTCGTCAGACTTTAGCTGGCTGATATTAGGGCTGGCTTTGGGCTGCATTTTTCATTAGTCACAGATCCCCACTGAATCATCCTGCAGCGCTGTACGGTCACCACCGGATACCCACTGGGCACTGGGTTAAACTGGGCTGCCGTCTAATGGAATTAGTTGATCCACCTTTTGACATAAAACTGGAAAAGAAACCTATTTGACAGCTAAATACGAGCTCATAGTCAAGAAACCGCCAGGAAGCCGACTGTATTTTAAAGCAGTTGCACCAAATACCCGTTCATGACTGGTTACAGTAACTTTTGCTAACACTTTACTTACTAAAAAGCCTTTATATATGATGCATTATAAAAATAGTTTTATTGCATTAATTATGCCGTGTTATGCACCTTATTATGCCTCTTATAATGCATTGTGTGATCTCATGAATATTTTAGAAACACAGATATAATACATTATAATACTTATCTATGCATTGTTGCACCTTTAGAAAGTATAATGTATTAAAACGCATGATTAACAATCCTTCAAATATTATAATGCATTTTAACATTGGTTGCAATTATTTATGAAATGATATAATGCATTATACATCAAGACTTTAAGAAAATTGTTTTTGTTTTTAACAGCAATAACAGCCTTTAAAGGAACAGTTGTTCCAAAAATAAAAATTAATGCCTTCCAGTGTCATTACAATCCCATGTTTTTTGGGTTTTTTCCCCAGGAATATTGTGAAGAATTTTTAGACAGCTCTTTTCCATTCAGCTAAGCTCCAAAGGACCAAAAATTATCAACAAAGCCAGATATTCTTTAAAAATTATACTTTTATGTTAGAGACAGGGCTGTCATCATTACCTAAAACTATATTTAAGGGCCCCCCCCCCAAACTTTTGTTACTTAAAATAAGCGATAACTGAAATTATTTTTTTTTTTTAATTTTAATTCACTAAATTTTCTCATTTTTGCATTATTTAACTTGAAGTACTAAAATAATTAAAACTAAATAAACTACAATACATTTTAAACTATTAAAAACTACAGGATGTAGACATTAAAAAAATGACAAAAAAAATTACGAAAACACACAAACAAATAACTAAAACTTAAAAATTGTGTGTGTGTGTGTGTGTGTGTGTGTACATGAAAGTGCAAACAGAAAATATGCAAATAAAATATAATTCAAACTATTACCAAAAGCTATAACAGTATATATATGATACTAAATTAACACTGGTTATAAGAAAAAAAATAGCCTTCCAGTTGGAGAGATTTTTCATTTTTGGCTGAACTATTTCTTTTAGGTCAGCATGATACATTGTTAGAGGACATGCCGTTCTGATAGAAAGCCAAGTTGTGAGAAGAGCCCATAGGGTTTGGCTCATGTTTACTGAGCCATCATATACATTAATTAAGGGCTTGAGTTATGAATACCCATACAATTATCCAGAAGCCAAGTTTCTGTATTAGCCTAATATATATTCCCCAATGAAAACTGCGGTTGACCTTTTTCTGATACTGAATATTGATGGGATTGACAGAAGCAGACATGCATAATTCGAAAAGTATTAGAAAAAAGTATCGTGAAACTGCAGACAAAAGCTTTCCACCATTAACATTCCAGCATTAATGTTGAAAGTTCAAGGACGAGAACTGATATCTTTACATAATATGAAATCTATTCAATTTTCTATACAGCCACAGAGTGACAAGGTGGAAGCGTTCATATGCTGAACACATCGTGTTTCTAAATAGATTTGAATCTTTGATATTAGAGCTCAGAGGAAGCAAAAGTGACGAACAAGCAATTCACGTCATTGCCATCAACCATCAAACATCTGAACTCATTGCTCTTCTGCACCGAGTGCCAGCATCTAATTGAAACCGCAGCTGCAGTCATACGCTAACCATTTCTGCATATCATTTACATATGTGGAAATGATTCACACTGTTCCTATCATAGCTCTAATTGATTGTTTGATTGTTTGCAGATAACCCAGGGTAAATGTTCGCTCTCTGTTTACTCTGTGAATCATGATGTGATGTTAAACCAGACATTGGTTGAATATCAAAACTGAAGTGCCATGCTAAAATAAAGCAAAAAGGAGGCCCGCGTGTCATTTATCAGCAACAAATTTTAAAACATTTTAATAGCAATTATTGTGACAGTTCTGCCAAATACTTGACAATAAATTTAAATATTTAGTTTAAATATTTACTTAATCTGCGGTAATTAGCACTCCTCAGGCAATTGAAAACACTTCCAATAGAATAGGATATTAGCAAGTTGCTAAGCTAATGGTGCAGCACTTTAAGCATAAAAACACAAAGTACACAAAAAATGGATAAAACAGTATTTTTTATGCTGCTTACTGTTTGGAGCAGACTTTGCATCTAGAGCACATCTATGATCCTTAAAGGATCAATTTCATCCAAAAAGGAAAATTTGCTGAACATTTATGCAGGCCATCCAAGATGTAGATGAGTTTGTTTGTTTATTGGAACAGATTTGGAGAAATTTAGCATTACACCGCTTGTTCACCAATGGATCCTCTGCAGTGGATGGGTGCTGTCAGAATGAGAGTTCAAATCGTCACTTCTGACCAAAATATGATTTTATATTCCATAATAATGCTTCCTCCAGTGAAAAAGTCCATCTCCTGTTGTCATGTAGCATCGAAATCCACCGACATAATTGTTTAGAGCTGTTTTGGACTTTTTTTTCACTTGTAAATGGTGGTCGATCTGTGCATATTTCTCTCCTGATTCAGACGAGACAACTTTTTCACTGGAGGAAGCAATATTATGGATAGAGGACTCATATTTTACCTTCAAGTTAAAAAAAAAAGGCTTGATGGATTTATTTATTGCAAACACATGCATTTTCAATCCACGAGACACTAATGGAGTCATTTGGATTATTGTGATGTTTTTATCAGCTGTTTGGACTCTCATTCTGATGGCACCCATTCACTGCAGAGGATGCATTTGTGAACAAGTGCTGTAATGCTAAATTTCTCTAAATCTGTTCTAATAAAGAAACAAACTCATCTACATCTTGGATGGCCTTAGGTTGAGCACATATTCATTTCTGGGTGAACTATTCCTTTAAAATGCTTCCTACGTCAGCCGCTCTCTAGGTTTCAGAACAGAGCCAAAGAGCTTATAACTAATTTCTTGTTTTTACACTTTACATGAATTATATTAGTCACATCCTGCAAGCTATATTGCAGTAAGTTTTAGCATACAATAAGGTTCAACCTGTATAACATAATGCACCAGTAAATGAGGTCATCTGTTTCCGGCTAAACTTTTTGCTGTTTGTTTTATTCAGAATATGATTTGGAGCCATGTGAGGACCCTGGTGTGCCCCAGTTTGGCAGCCACAGCGGTGGCAGATTTGGCATCGGCGACACGCTGACGTTCTCCTGTGACCTTGGTTACCGCCTGCAGGGCGCGCGAGAAATCACTTGCCTGGGCGGTGGGCGGCGCATATGGAGTGCACCTCTGCCAAGGTGTGTGGGTACGTGGTCAGCTGCTCTCATTCGCTTGGACGTCCAGAGTTTGACAAGTCTCCATGGTTGCATTGGAGCTCAACGACGACAGACTATTGAGTTGTACTGTATGTTCTGAATGAAGTAGTAGTGTGCTACTCAAAGCATGCTGCACAGTATACTATATACTACTTATTATACATATTATAGACTGAAAAAGAAATTCTCTCCAAAATTGCTCACAAATTTCACAAAATATTACAAGGAAATGGCAAATGAGACAATAAATTAAATGTGAAATTCTGAAGTAGAAAGACTGCAATTTTATTTTCTCATGAAATATACTCTAATAATTTTCAAAAAATCATTTTTTACAATCTGCTTATAGTTCTGCTTATTAAATAGTACTTTGAAAAGCATGTATTTTAAATGATGTTTTCCTAATTGTTATAACATGCAATTAAGTTTCATGTTTAATTTAGTGATTTGCATCTAGTTTTGGAAGTAAATATGGTTATTTGACATTTTTTAAAAACAATTTTGAGTACAATTTCTTAGACTGAAATAGTATTTTCTTGTAAAATGTACTCCAATAATCTTTCTTTTGTTTTCATCATTTTTTAGAGTGTACTTATTGTATGCTATATACTACTTATTACTAAAATAGTACTTAAATGTTATACAGTATGCATTGATGAACATTTTAAATGGTATTATCTAATTAGTATAAAATACAAGTGCACTTCATGTTTAATTCAGTGATTGGCATCTGAAAAATGTATGGAAATAAATATGGCTATTTAATTTTTTAAAATCCAATTTTGATTACAGTTTCTTACCCTTTGGCAGTGAAATCAAATAACAAGTCATGAAAGAGAAACTGCGGATGATTATTCTTCATATGTTTAAAATGGAAATTCAAGTCTAGCGCATTGCATTGATATTGTACTGACTCTAATGCAACTAATGAGTGACCAAATGTTGTTCAAGGTGTGTTTTTTTTTTTTATCTACTGCATGTTTCGATGGTATATTGTCTTTCTAAATACCTACATTTTTGCCTTTTCCTTTATTTCCCCAAATTTACACTTTTTACACATTGCTTTTCTACTATGTCACTACGGTTCCCCATTGTCCATAGCTGAGTGCGGCTCAACTGTTTCCAAGAACGCTGGTGTCCTGTTGTCCCCAAACTACCCCCGCAATTACGAGAACAATCACGAGTGCATCTACAACATTCAAGTACAAGCAGGAAAAGGAATCAACATCTCAGCTAGCACCTTTAATTTGGCTCAAGGTGATGTTCTCAAGGTAAATGTTGCCTATACACCCATGCCAGAATTTTAACAAGGATGCAACACACATTCATTTGATTCCAAAAAGTACCAAAAACTTAATTTAACTGAAAATGTATTGTTTTATGCAATATTCTTCTATTTGCAATGCATATTAATTCTTCTAGCAGTGTCTTGTTTGTTTAGCAACACTTTAACGCAAACCCAGCATTCTGGCATTTTATTGGGGCGTTAAGGTCCTTGCACGCTGAATCTGAAATTTTCGTATTGTAATGAGGCCGCTGAGGCTGAGTTAGAATCCATTAGCAGAAGTTTATTAAGCAGATTTTCAATAGGCAGAAACGTGAATTCCAGCAATGGGTCAATACCAGTATAGCAGTCCGATCCGTCGACAAGCACAGGGTTGATCCAATAGACAGAGACGAGTAGGCAAGCAAAAGGTCCAAACACAAACATCAGATTAGTCAGGCAGTCACAGCAGAAGGGAATATCCAGAATAATCGTGGTCAGATAAACAGGCAGAATCATACACAGAAAGGCAAACTGAATACAGGATAAACGCTCGGTAAGGCAGTGATACTGGCAATACTTCGCATGGTCCCAAAAGGTTAGCACGCTTATAAATGTTGTAAACAGGAAATGACTAGAGAAGCAGAGGGAGTGGAGCACAGTCAGTATTCGGGTGAGGGCTCTCTCTGCTGGTTTGGCATTACACGTATGCGTTTTTCGTATTCGTCATCCAAACCGTGCACACACTCAGATACGCCAAAACACCTCTCAAAATGCTTGCTACGGATGCAAAAAAAATGTAGAAAATTGAACCCGATCCAAATTTTTTTTTATGATGGATGAAAGTTTTGGATGCAGTGTGTACACTGATTGACAGAACACAAGGTTGTATTTACTTTTTAACATGCAAAATTTTCGGACAAAAATTTTGGACTTTCTGAGACCATTCAGAAGTAATGTTAGTAAAACGTTCTTAGAACATGTTTCGTTAGCTGACTCTATAGACTTTTCTGGTCTCTTTTTCCAGTTGTATGATGGTCCAGACAACACTGCAGATGTTCTTGGAGGTTTCTCAGGTTCCTCTTTGTTGGGTCAGTCATTGACCAGCACGTCGAATCACCTGTGGCTGGAGTTTTATTCTGATCAAGAGGATACGGCTGAGGGTTTTAAGCTGGTTTACACTAGTAAGTCCTCTCGTACTCTTGCTTTCTTCCACACTGCTTGTAGAAACGTTTCTAGAGCTTCCCGTCTTTAATCTGTCACAGCCAGTCTTAGATTACATGACTTAAGTAGCTCTTCACAAGCTGCCTCCCCAGTGTAGCTTTTATTACCAAAAAGTGAAAATAAAGTCAACCTGCGTTCATTAGGCACTTGCTGCAGACATCGTTTGAGTTGAGTTCATTCGGGGTGTTAAAATTCTTGTGAAGAGCTCAGAAACTAGTCCAGTGTCGCCCACAAGCTAACAGAAGCAATAATCGAGTGGGACATGTAACATCAGCAGTGGTTCACTAATATTTCAGACTTGATGAGCTTTGATGATAATTAAATTCAGTCCTACTAAGACTGCAAATGACTGTACTTTTATTAGTCCCATCTGGATTTCATAAAGTTGCAATTAAAAAGGCTTTTCTCGCACAATGCTTTGCCATAATTTACTGATAAATGAGAGTCCGCTGTGAGAATGTGTCTGAGTGTTGAACTCCTGCACCCTTGCAAAAGTTCCAACGTTTTCACAGTCTTCTTAAAGATTTATTCAAAACTCTGGGTTTCGCAAGATTTAAAAAAAAATGTTTTTCAGAGAAGTCTCTTATACTCACTAAGGCTGCATTTATTTGATCAAATAGTAATATTATAATTTAGAGTAGCTGTTTTCTTTTTGAATATATTTGAAAATATAATTTATTCCTTTGATGCAAAACTGAATCTTCAGTGTCACATGATCCTTCCAAAATCATTCTAATATGCTGATTTGCCGCTCAAGAAACATTTCTGATTATTATCAATGTTGAAAACAGTTGTGCTGCTTCATATGTTTATGGAAACTGTGATGCATTGCATTGTTTTCAGGGTTCTTTGATGAATAGAAAGTTAGAAAGAACAGCATTTATTTGAAATAGAAATAGTTTTTAACATTAAAAATGTCTTCACTATCAATTTAATGCATCCTTACTGAAATATAAAATTATGAACAATAGTGAACATATAAAGGTTTACATTTAAGATGCTGTCAGTGCATTGATATTGTACAAAAATGGTCAAAAATGAACACTCAACAAGTGTGTAATGTCATTAAAAATTGGCTTTGGTTAGAAAATGAAATGTTACTGTATATTAATACAAACGATTTATTCAACTATAAGCCACTATCTTTATTAGGAACAGAAACTTATGCATGTTTTATCAAATTGTAAGAATGATTATCTGACCATTGTGGACGTAAATGACAGGAGTGCCATCCAAACTGTGTGCTAAAGAAAAAAACTTTTTTTTTTTTTGCTACAGTTTGTCACAAATATACAGGGAAGCAAAGTAATTGCAACTAAATAATCTAGATGTCATTGGCACAAAATATCTATTCATAATAATAATGCAAAATACAGTTTTGTGGGCAGGTGTAGTAATTTTGGACGCTGTATGTACATTTCTACGTACGAATGCCTACAGATGTGAATGAGATTTCCTGCTCCCTCTCAATCTTTGTGTCATAAGACACCTCTCACCTCACAGCGGAATATATTAGCTCAATTAATTTTCATTTCTGGATTAATATCTTCATTTCATTGTCAGCTTGAACTGTATAATTGTTCCCAGCACTCGCTGCACCACACACACGGTTTATTGCTTTTGTAATGAAACCCTTTGAATTAGCGGCATCTTATGCATGGATTATTAGTGCCATTGAGAAAGCGCAGAGACTCTTAATTTCCTTTGTTTGAAATTATAGGTTTTTCTTTTCTCACGAGAAGTTTTCTAATGTGTCTACCACAGTTCACAGTGCCGTATGATTTGATATCTTAATCATAAAGCGTGCACAGGCTCTGCAGCAGGATTATAGCTGGTTGTAGCGTAACAGTAACGTCCCAGTGTGAGGAAAACATGATTGTGAATGAGGTTAACGGTGGTACTGAGCACAGCTTTGGTTCTTTGACAGCGGAGTGGTGACTTACTAATGCCCAGTGCTGGAGGCGTTCAGATGGACTTGCTCATTTACTGTGTGGCACTAACAGCCTCTCATTTGTCTATCAGGCACTGATAACATGCTGAATTACATCCCATGAATTTGGATTTTGACCTTAGCTATGCTAAAAAGAAAAAGAGAGAACTCAGAACAAAGTGTCTTTTAAAGGAATAGTTCACCCGAAAACATCTGCCATTATTTAGTCTCACGCCATTTCAGTTTGTAGATTTTACAATATAATATAATATAATATAATATAATTAAAAAATGTAATATAATGTAATTATTGAGCAACGTATCTTTTAAACCAGTAATTTGCCCAGATTATTCTATTCTATTCTATTTTTAAAAATTCAGTTAGTAGTATTTTTTCATAATATAATATAATATAATATATCCAGTAACAAGCATCATAAAAACATCAAACATTAAATGTTATCAAACAATGTATCTTTTAAAGGAATAGTTTGCCCATATTATACTATATTATATTATTATATTATATTATATTATATATTATATTATATTATATTATATTTTTTCCAGTTACTAACAGTATCAAAAGACTTTCACACATTAAATATATATATATTTATAATGCATAAAATAAAATGTGAAATTGGATAATATATTATATTGCATTACACTGCATTGCATTGCAATACATTATATTTTTTATTAAATATGACATATTTTATAAAATATAATGCATAAAATGTAAATTCAGATGTAGTCAGTTTCCATAAAAATATTAATATAGTTTCTTGATCACCAAATCATTATATTAGAATGATTTCTTAAAATTCTGCTTTGCCATCACAAGAATAAGTTAAATATATATTCAAATAGAAAACAGTTCTTTAAAATTGTAATAATATTTCACATTGTTAATGTTTTACTGTATGAAATACATGCAGCCTCAGTGAGCATACGAGACTTCTTTCAAAAACATTAACAAATCTTAATTATTTCCAACTTCTGGCCAGTATTGTCTATAAACACCAATGTTGTTATGTCTGTCATAAACTCTCTGCTTATTCTGCCCACTTACACATGTAGTGGTGGGCTGGTACATGTTGAAGTAGGCAGAATAAGCTGCAGAGTTTAAGCCAGTAGTCAAAAGTACTGTACTCTTTGAGTTTACCATGTGTCAATAACATGAATGTGATATTCTCTTGATTAATTCTGCTAGTGCTATCTGATTTGATATGAGTGTTCACACAAGACTAGATTCCAGAGTTGAATAAATCTGCCGTTATCCATAAACTTCTCCTGACAGTAAAGTCTTAATTAGCAGGTGCAGTGTTGCTCATGTTATTGTCTCGCAGTATTATCAGGCTGCATGTTCATATTAATGTGAATATTATTATGGCTGTGGATTTATTTCTTTATGTGCATAACAACATTACATTACGCAGACTCAAAGTGAATTTCATAATGCCGCGTGTTGGTCCGCTGGGACGGTAACTCCTGGTGGGCTTGGATTGTGATTCTTTCACCCACACCTAGTTTTAATGAATTAATTAGCTGTATCATTCTCTCGTTAAGATCTGATTAGGATTAAATGGTTGGAATGATATTATTTGTGCTCCTGTTCACTGTAATTGCATATGACATAGGAAATACACAGGAAATTGTGTTTGCTTGTAGAATTTAATTGTACAAATCAGAAAGGAGAGAGAGTGGGAAACTTCATTTGGAGGCTCGGGGACAATTTTGCAGCCCTGCAGTTCAGTTGATTTCAGAGGTTAACTTTGTTGAAGTGATTGATATGATTGTTATGAGGCAGGAAAACAATTTGGAAATCTTTTGGAAATTTCTTTTTACACATTAAATGGTCAAAAATATCTGGGCACCCTTTTTGATTAATAGGATTTGCTCTTTTAGCTTTACACATACAGTACTGCTGGTTTGTCTGAATGAGTGAATTCCTACATCCTTGTTGTAGCATCTAGTAGAAAAGCATTCCAGAAGAGTGGACAGTTTTATACAGTATCAGTAGGGAGGCCCAACTTCATATTATTGCCCATGGTTTTAAAATTAAATGCTCAGCAAGCATGTTTGGATGCATTGCTGGGTGGTCTCTAACACATTGGTTAGGTGTTTCTTCAACTGTGGCCACCTTTGGTCATGTTAACGTTTTAGAAGGTAAATATTCTTAAAACACATGTTTCACACTCTCTCTAATATATTTAGGTTTGTCTTTTTTCCTCCTGATTTCTGATAACATTTTGTGGTGGAAAAGACACTAACTTTTTTATTAAGCATAATTTGTTTTATGCATCCTACTAAATATTTGATAGATAGATAGATAGATAGTTTTCATGTTTTAAGATTAAAAGTATGGGTCTGAGATGAGTAAAAAAGTAATAATAAAATAAATAAAGCTGAAAAGAAAAAACAAAATGAAGGCATGGTAAGATGTTTCCAAGCAAGAAGTTTTAAAAGATGTTTTAATGTGACCTTCATATAGCATTAATCTTGAAATCTCAAAAAACTAAAACCGCCCCCTGGGAGCACTTAAAAACACCCACTGATGTTCCTCTTTCACATGCTTTTCTCCTCCAGGTTTTGAACTTTCTCATTGTGACGAACCCGGCGTGCCTCAATTTGGATCCAAAGTCAGCGACCAGGGCCACTTTGCTGGCAGCGTGGTCACATATCGCTGTGATCCTGGCTACAGTCTCCATGGCAGCAGCATATTGAGATGTATGACGGGCGAGAGACGGACGTGGGACCACCCGCTCCCCTCATGCATAGGTAATCCGTTGCAACTCTTCACATGCAGCAGGATGAGACATCGGCTTCATTCAGAATATCTTACTACCATACATATCTGCAGTGTATATATAAAACAGCAATGCATTTTCATTACATACTATTTAAAACTAGCATGCAGTGTACCGTATGTACAGTACTCACTAAGTAGCAAGCTAGTGTTTTGTTCCAAACACAGCCACTGGCATAATCCTTAATCCTGAGCATTTATCTTTACATGGATTCCACTTAATTGCAGTTACAGCTGTGTCCGTTGTGTGTCTACAAATACCTCGCATGTTATTGTTTTGAATAATTGATCTGCGAGAATGTGGCTGTCACGCGTCCTGCCCCGGCAGCTCCGTGTTTGATGTGTTTACAGCCTGCTTTTAGTCCTTCACCATCTTACACGTTTTACCCAATTAAACTTTGATCCTGACGCATTGTGAGGATTTGTGTAATTGTCCTGTTTTGTTCACCTTGTATGGCTGCTTCATGTAAACACGAGGCTGAAGCTGAGGTGTGTATATTTTCTGATTTTGAGTACATTCTTTTATCTCAGTTTAATGTACAGAGACAACTTTGAGTAAACTATGGTTATGGGTTTACAGTAAGGTTGACATTAGGTGTCATCAAGTAACAATTTTTGGAATGTATATTAAAGTAAATATGTTGCATCATTGATTTCTTCGCCTGCTTATTTGGTCATTCGAGAACTAAAAAAACATTTAGCTTAGCAATGCTGTCTTAGATGTTTACTGGTTGTGTTTGTATTTTGCCGTTCAAGAATTCATTTGCATTGTTAATCAGAGATTGGTTCATTGCTCAAATCCTGAGTTTAATGTGCCTATAAGAGCTTGTACTGTTAATGACTAGATAATCTCTTGCTCACGTAGCCTTGAGATTTATACAGTGCAAACATGAAATACTCATGGGGAAAATGTTTTTTGAGTACATACTCATTTGGAGAGTGAATATTTATAATTACCATGTTGAAAAGACCAGCATATGTTATGTTTTGGATGCTGTTTGCTGCTTCCCAGAATGGGATGTTTTCCAGGATAGAGATTCGGCCACCAGCTGCATAATTATAGAAAACTGAGATGCTCTAACTTCTTAATTAAATTACTAGAATTACAACTTCTGCATGCTCCTCCACTAGTTTACCCAGCAAGACATTAGCCAGTTAAAGCATATTGTTTGCTGGTTATCAGTATAAGTACTGTATGTTTCGGGTACTTTCATATTCATTAAGCATGGCTATATGGGCTGCTCTACCCTCAGCTGACATGATTTTATTCTTGTATAAATTCTTAATTATCCAGCATGCTGTTTTTATGACCCTAAATTAATTGAGAGACCGCATGGATTATTTATACTTTGAAAAATTAATGTCGTGCTGCATGACCATTTGAACTGCAAAAAGTTCAAACCAGTTATAGCACATAAACACATATATTTTCTAATGTATAACTTTTTTCAATTGTATGTTGATAAAAGTTCATATTATTTCTCAACTGCCCAACTAAAAAACAATAACCAGGTTGTGCAGGTCAGCATTACTCATCTGAAACCGTATGAGATCTTGAAATTATTTATTTATTTATTAGTGTTTATCAGTGTGCACTATGAAAGCTTGTTTCCACCACTGAATAGAAAAATAAAAGGGTTAATTGTGACTTAACCCTCAGTTGAGAGTTGTAAAGTTAGAATTGCGAGGTATAAACTCGCTGTAAAGTCAGATTTGTGAAATATTAACTTTGTTACTTTTTCTCAGAAATGCGAGTTTATTTCTTGCAATTCTGAGTTTATTACACGCAGTTGCAAATTATAAAGTCAGAATTGTAAGAGATAAACTCGCAATTATAAAAAAAGAATTGTGAGCTAACTTTTTTCCTCAGAATTGTACTAAATAACTAGCAATTTCGAGTTTATATCACAATTTTGAGAGAAGTCATCAGAATTGCGATTTCATATATTAATTTTGAAACATAAGTAAGAATTGTGAGATATAAGCTTAGAATTGTAAAAAAAAAAAAGTCAGAATTGCAAGATTTAAACTCAGAATTCTGAGGAAAAAGTTACAATTGCGAGATTTAAACTCAGAATTCTGAGGAAAAAGTTACAATTGCGAGATTTAAACTCAGAATTCTGAGGAAAAAGTTACAATTGCGAGATTTAAACTCAGAATTCTGAAAAAAGTTCAGAATTGTGAGATCTAAATGTAGAATTCTGGAATTCAGAATTGTGTAATATAAACTCAGAATTCTGAGGAAAAAGTCCAAATTGTGAGATGTACATTCGAAATTGTGAGAAAAAAGGCAGAATTGAGGGATAAAAAGTCACAATTACCTTTTTTATTATTATTATTATTATTATTATTATTTTTTATCCCACGCCAGAAACAGGCTTCTATAGTGAACAGAATGACTTTGATCGTCTACTAGCCAAACCGCCTCTAACCATCATAAAACAGCCTGGAGTATGTGCCATATTTTTTTTCAACAGAGAATTGTCTTTAGTTTCTTTTTCTTCATTTCTGAATCAGTCACTTACAAAGTTCCATTTCAGATGCTGCCTTAGAAGGCAGTTGCCTATGTAGTCAGCACAGGTAGATCACAGAACAAAGCCGCCGTCTGAAAACGCTTCAATCCCAGGGAAACTATAAAAGAACTTCACGCAAGTTGATTGGTCTCATACAGTCATCAATATTTACGAGTCCAGCGTATACTTGCCTTTTGTATGATGAAAACGATGAAGAACAGAGCAGTCAGGATGAAGTAGCCGTGCTCTCTGTAGATGGAATCCGGTGAGCAGATGCCGGAAGCTTGCCTCAGGGGTCTTCTTGCTCTTATGACAGCGCCTTGGGAATTTAGACATCAAAATGGTGCACATTGAGGCTGTGCTAAATATTTCATGTAAAAGCTTGCTGATAAATGCCTCACTTTTTACAGCTATTTTCCCTTTTCACTAAACAGATCACATGCAATTATAAAATGCAATATAAAATATTCATTTTGCTAGGTTCTGGAGTTTTTCCTCAATTACTAAGCAGGTAGTTGTTCACCATACAGATCACTTTCTGCTGTTATTTCTGTTAAGATTGATTTTTTTCAATCATTTCTATCTGGGTTTTTAGAGACCTTAGTTCTGTATGTGTAAAAATAAAGTAGTATTTCTGGCAAGCCCAAGTTAATACTATAGCTGTTTAAATTTTTGCTAGGGTGTGGCTAGGTGGTTGATAAGGTGTTCTGAGCTGTTTAAATGCTGTTACTTTTGCTCATACATTGGGTTAGGGTTCACTTGTAGGGTTCAACTTTTCCTTTAAATTTGATATGTAATATACAATATTAATTAAAGCATTTCTATGCATTTTTAAAACATTATACATGTAAGAAAATATATAGGTGCTATTAACTGGTTGTACTGTTTCACATTTCATTTAAATTATCGTGTAGTAAGACTTATAAGTAAGAATTCATTTCAAAAGAACTGCAAAAATATTGACTGTTTACAAACAGGTTTCCCGAACCCTCTACTTGCTTTTCCATAGGTTGAGCAAAGGCATAATAGTCCTGCCCTGGACTCACATGATTGGGTGATTCAAAGTGTTGCTCTACGCTTGTGGTGCTCAAGTAAATAAAGCAATGTTTTGATTTTGGGTTTACGCTGTTTACACATTTCAGGGGAATCAGCCTATGAATGGTTTACTTAGTTGTCTTTATATTTGAACTTGAACATATACTCCAGCTCTAAAGAGGCCATTGAAAATGTATCAGACAAATAATCTCTAGGGGCGGCTGTCTTTTTCTCGAGTGTTTGTCTGGGCTGTCTCTGCGTTCATTACATTACCATTGTAATGACAGTAGTTTCTTTGTCACGAGGAAACCGCTTCGCTCACGAGAAGAGCGATTGCTCCGGCTGATCCATAATGCGCTACAGAAACAAGTGCTTTAATGAGCGATGTAGTGCAGATATTGTGTCTGAGACCGGCGTAATGAATATGATAATACTTTCTTTATTTTTGTGATATATGCAGCGCTCCACAGCTTTTCATGCAAGGCCGAGCTCATAAATAACACGGACAGAGTTTTAACATTTAATTAATGACATGCACAAGCAACGTAGTTAAAAGCGGCGTCTCGTGCATGCATAATTACGGCCACGTTGGGACAGTGAGGGGGCGGCGTGGTCGTGTCAGATTCCAGCGGCCCGAGTCTCCGCAGAGCTCATCGTTAACGGCAGAAAGAAAGCTCTGACTGAATACATCATCTTCGTGGGTGGGAGTTGGCAGCGCAATAACTTCTTGTTTTGATCTATTGTAGCGGAGTGTGGGGGAAGTTTTAAAGGTGAGTCATCCGGACGGATACTGTCTCCCGGATACCCGTTTCCGTATGACAACAACCTCCGTTGCACGTGGACCATCGAGGTGGACTCCGGCAACACTGTCAGGTGACTGATTATTAAGGTGGAAGCGCACCTCATTAAGTCACTGCATGGCGAGAGAGATTAATTCATTTTTTAGCCTGACGCGTACTGTCAGTGTCTTGGTGATATTGAAGCACAGAGTGCTGAAAGCCATAATGGGTGTTTAGAGAGCCGGTTAAAGGCATTCATTTGAGGAATTGCACAGGAGAGAGTCAAGCTTATTCATTTTAAACAGATTGCATTGACCCTGACCCCAAGTGAAGTATATCTACCTAAACATGGTGGAAAATGTCAACTTATTTTGTTATGATTGAGGTCTTTGACCTGTTTACAGTGCTGCATGAGGGATGAGCTTACTTAGTAAATAAATTATTGAAAGTCTGCTTTAAATCATTATTGGTAACACTTTACAATACAATCCCATTAATTAATAACTGTTAGTTGTTAAGTTCATATCAGCTCCGGTACAATAACAATAAAAGTTTTTTTTTTTTTTTTTTGCCACACTACCATCAACAAATCAGCATAAAAATTACATTTTTCAAACAGTCATATGAGTTTCTTTTATGGCAATTTTATGATGCCTTTTTGTCACTTTTGTAGCTTGACAGCATCACAAATGTTGCCTTATCAATGTAATGAAATACAATAATTTCAAGTACTAAATTACTAAAACTAAAACAAAAAAAAATTAAACCTAAATAAAAATCTAAAAAAACAAATGACAAAATAACAATACTAAAACTTAACACTTAAAATAAAATAAAAGCTAATAATTAAAATATTAATATATACTATAATAGAAATATTCTTCAATTGAAATTTGAAGAAACACTTGGAATATATATTTTTAAATAAATTATCTGTTGATTTTTTTGTTGTTAGTATAGCCAAAAATGACATGGTTTACCTTTAATAGATACAACGTATGATTTTAATAATGTATTTGTGTGCTTTAGAAATATTTTTCATAGTTAGTTCATGTTAAAGGGATAGTTCACCCAATAATGAAAATTCTGAATTTCTTTTTTATGTCGAACATTAAAGAAGATAAATCAATATAGACCAGAAACTGTTACCAGTGTTCTTCAAAATATCTTCTTTCATGTTTAACAAAAGAAAGAAATTCAACTTATTCCAAACCTGCCTGCGTGAATTTAAATGAGTAAATGATTTTCATTTTTTGGTGAACTATCCCTTTAACTAATGTGGTTACTGTAGTTGTGTTACCTAATTAAGTGTTACCTAATAGTAATTAAGTGTGAATAAGGTTTTAATTTCATTTTTTTTAGTCTGCAGTTCTTGGCGTTTGACACAGAGGCATCGCATGATATCCTGAAGGTTTGGGATGGGCATCCAGAAAACGAGATGGCTCTGAAGGAAGTGAGTGGTTCGCTGTTACCCGACGGCATTCACAGCACTCTCAACGTGGTCACCATCCAGTTTGAGACGGACTTCTACATTAGTAAATCTGGATTTGCCATTGACTTCTCAAGTAAGTACATTTCTTTAAAGCCAGAGTTACACAGTACACAGTTCTAGTATCAAGTAAAAGAAAAAGTTCAAACTAATGAAGCCATTTAAATGAACGGTGAAACATTTTTAGTAGGGGTGGATGGCAGGACTAAAATTTGATACCATGTTCTAAACTATTCATTTTATAGTACGGTAATGGTGTATGTCATGATTATTGTCGCCTGTGCTGGAAATTCATCTTTTATGAATCACTCTAAACACTTCATTTCAATGAATCGATTCAAAACTTTGATTTGTTTGTGTCATCACCCAGTTTTTCACTGATGTCCCCCATTTTTCATATATAAAAAAATAACGTACTGTATAAACGTAAATGTGGCTGTTTATTTCTGTGAGGTTATATTGGTGCATATGAATAAAAATAAATAATTATACTATTTCAACAATTTGGGGTGGAATGAGATTTTTTAATGTTTTTGAAAGAAGTTTCTTCTGCTTAACAAGGCTGCATTTATTTGACCAAAAATAATACAGTAACATTATGAAATTATAGTACAATTTAAAATAACTTTTTTCTGCTTGAATATATTTTTAAATGTAATTTATTCCTGTGATCAAAGCTGAATTTTCAGCATCATTATTCCAGTCTTCATTGTCTTCACGATTCTTCAGAAATCATTCTAATATGCTGATTTGCTGCTCAAGATATATTTCATTATCATCATTGTTGAGAACAGTTGTGCAGTATTTGAATTAGAAATCTTTTGTAACATTCTAAATATATTTACTGTCACTTTTGATTAAATGAATGCATCCTTGCTGAATAAAAGTATTAATTTCTATCAAAAAAGCAACACTGATCCTAAAATTTTGAATGATAGTGCATGTTCCTTGTGTTCATTTAGTTAAAAAAAAAAAAAAAGTGTAGCAAACAGGGATGGTTTTTAAATTACATTTTTACTGAATTTTACTTTTTGCATGAAACACTTTGAAAGTAATTGCCTAAAAAGGTAGCTTGGCCAGAATAATGCTTCCTCTGCCTGAAGAAAGTAAAAGCCTTTTCAAAGTAAATACATAAAGAGACTAAAAAACCCATGCATCCATTAGCAAGTGATTTTGCAGTCGAGCAGGGACTGCTGTACAGTAGCTCAGACTTATTCCACACATGTATTAGACGGTGTTCTGCTCAGCAGAGCCCCCAGTGAGCCATTGTTCGCTACCGAGGCCACGCAACCTCATTTCCGAGCGGGAAATGCTACCTCCTGCGGAGATATCCTGGCAAGTGAAAAGTGAGCACAGCTGGTCATCGTTCCCATTTTTCAGGTTCAGTGGCGACCGCCTGCAGGGACCCGGGGACGCCCATGAACGGCAGCCGCAGCGGAGAGGGCAAAGAGCCCGGCGACACGGTGACCTTCGCGTGTGATCCGGGCTATGACCTGCAAGGCGAGCCCAGGATCACCTGCATTCAGGTGGACAACAGATTCTACTGGCAGCCCAGCCCTCCTACATGTATCGGTGAGATTTATTCAATTTACAGCAATGCCGCCTGAGGCCTGGAAAATACGGGCGGCCTCTCATTTCACACTTGTCAGCTCTGACGAAATGTCTAAAATAACTAGCCGAAATGACTTGAATCACCCTTTATAAAAGGCCTGGAATAATAAATCTCTTTGATGGAAATTTCTGATCACATGCCCAGTCAGCGCTTAAACTTCTGGGTTGTGGGAAACTGGGGTGAAGACTTCCCATGATAAATGCTTCTAGGAAACTGTATTTATTTTCTGGATACCAGGGGTCTGTGAAACCTATTTTCTTTCAACTGCCTTTAAGTTTAGACATTTTAAAGGTCAATCCGGTTTAAAGGCAGAGCAGGAGCTCAGGAACGATTTGAGCGGTGGGGGGCGGGAACCTATCGGCTTTGCTCATGAATATTAATGAAGCGATTTGAATTTGACTGCTAGCTAGTTATTGAATGATATATTAGCCAACATGGTCCTTTACGCATGAAATATCTTGCCATTTTGAGATAAAATAGCAACACTCGCACGCTACGGGGAGGGAAAATTTCATATACTTTATTAACTCTAACAGAAAATCATCTCTTCCAGCTCCTTGTGGTGGAAACATTACAGGCTCATCTGGATTCATTCTGTCACCGAATTTCCCCCATCCGTACCCGCACAGCAAGGACTGCGATTGGTTCATCACGGTTCACCCTGATTATGTCATTTCCTTGGCATTTATCAGGTAAGGCTGTCAACTTCAAGGACTAAATGTCATTCTGAAAACAGGAAGATAATTTTTTGTTATCCAAAAAAGGAATAAATGAGTAAATAAAAAAATATTTTGAATGAGATTTTATTTTATATTTTATTTTTGTTTTTTATTTTTATAGTATTTTATATTGCATAGTTTTTCTTTTTATATTTTTTATAGTTTTCATTTTAATTTTAGTTGTTTTTATCATTTTTATTAGTTCTTGTTCCTTTTAAGTATATTTGTATGCTTTTATTCATTTTTATTTGAGTTTAAGTTTTATTTATTGTAGTACATCAATTTAAACTATGAAAATTAAAAATGTCGCCTCATTTATTTTATTTCAAGTACTTATTTTAGTACTTAAAAATCAAAAAAGGAAATCAAAAAACGAATAAAAAGATTATTCTAACCTACTTTAAGTGTTTTCACTTAAGAGCCTCAGCCTTTTGATGAGACCTTTTTATATTTCTTTATTGCTTTTTTAAATTTCTCAAGATAGATAAACTACCTAGACATTTTGACTTTGTCCCACAAAAAGATATCAAACTGAATTTTTGAAAAGGTTAATCATACAGGAACTGTTTTCAAGTCGTTGTCAGCGTGATTTGCATTTTTAATGTTTCTTTGAATAAATTATTACATCTGAACATATAAAATGAGTGTCACGTCACTGACCCATAACTGGTTCCATCTTAGACTGTAAATTAGAACATGATATTGATATCAGACTGTGATCTGCGCACAAAAAACTCAATTAATTTCAAATTAACATATGACTTAGAATTGTGTTTTTTATCAGTGTAGTAATTGGAAAAAAGATCTCTCCAGATAGATATTCTCTGAGAGGCGTGCGAGTCATAATTTTGAGTGACATTATTACAGTATTTACAAATTTTCCCAAATTAATGGCATATTGTTGGTGCATTACCATTGCAGTCTTGGGACAATAAACAAATCTTCATAATGACATTAATACAGCCGTCTGCTCTCACTGCAGTACTTAATGTGAAGTGCAGCATTTTCTGACTACATTTTCCCAAAGCATCGCTGTGCCATTTATGTGCATTTTCCACCCACATCGGATGTTTCCACTTCATAACATTTCCCCCACCTGAAACATACAGAAAAGCCTCTTCAAAACATTTTCTGCCTCAAATGACCCAAAAGGTCTTTTAGGAAGATCACAGGCACAGGTTTTAACAGCCTCAGCCGGGCACATGGTGGAAACTGGATGGAGCTTGTGATGTTGTCAACAAGCACTTGATAAATTTTCATGTTTATGATAAGATGCTCCTTATTTTCTCTTTCCTGTTTTACAGCCATCACACTTTATAAGCAATTTGTATTTCTACACTGCAAAAAATGAGAGATTTTCTTTTTTAGTTTTAAGCATAAACTTATATATTTTTCAGAAAACAAGACTTACTAGCTTAAATTGTTTTGCTTCTGAAGTAAATGTATTTTGATTTAAGAATATTCAGATATTTGTACTGGAAAATGACAAAAATACTGAGGAATCAAAACCTTTTGCAAGGATTTAAAAGGCTAGTTCACTCAATAAAAAAAGAAGAAAATTTACGTAACATTAAGTCTTTTTTTTCTGAAAAAGTTTATGCTCAAGATAAGAAAAAAAATCTTCAAATGAGATATAAAAAAAAATCTTGTTTTCCTTTTTAATTAAGTTAATTTTTCTTATTTTCCAATATTTGTACTTGATTTAAGCGTAAACCCACTTGAATTTGATGCATTTTTTTCAGAAAACAACAATCTCAAGTAATTTTCCTTCTTAAGTAAATGTATCTTGATTTAAGAATTTTTAGATAATTCTCATGGAAAATAAGACAAATACTAAGAAATAAAGTCATTTTTGCAGTGTAGATAGTGCAAAATGCTAATAAAGTGTGACTTGCTTGTTGACAACATCACAAGCTCCATCCAATTTTTTCTTCTCATGTAAATTTATCTTGATTTAAGAATGTTTAGATATTTGTACTGGAAAACAAGACGAAAATGCTGGGTAAGAAATCATTTTTGCAGTGTATACCAAGATGTAATGGGCTAGTTCACCCAAAAAGCATTGCTGATGGTTTCAAACATTTATGCTGTTTGATGGAACACAAAGGGACAATTTGCAAATCTTCACACAGCTGTTTTTCATACGACAGCATGTAGTGACCATATTAAAGTTACAAAAAGCACCATATGTACTATCAAAGTAGTTTAAATGACTGTGTGCTATATTCCTCCTCCTGTAGTTTTCTAAAACCTCACTTTTTGATGCCTTGTTTGTCATCCGCTTTGTGTGCAATGATTGGCAATGACATGCTGACAGAAATTTCATTTGTGGTTGAACTAATCCTTCAGAAGGAGTAAATTGTGTAGAAAAAAGTCAATAGATCACTGCCTGCGCTGTGTTTTGATCCTATACTTGCCTTCTCTCAGTTTTAGCATTGAGCCGAACTATGACTTCTTATACATCTACGACGGACCTCACAGCAACAGTCATCTGATCGGCACATTTCAAGACAGCAAGCTGCCAGAAAAGGTGGAAAGCAGCTCCAACATCATGCACATTGCCTTCCGCAGCGATGGATCCGTGAGCTACACGGGCTTCCATCTGGAATACAAAGGTAATTGCTCTTTTGTTTCGGCCTGGTGGTTAAAGAGGCCGTTCTCGATTTGGATTTGTGCCCTTGAGAAATGTACTCATTGATTTTTATCGATTGAGGGCCAGTAAATGATGACAGAGTGCTCATTTTTTGGTAAACAGCTTCTTTAAGATTGCCATGATGTACTGTTTCAAGATGCTTGAGCGCAAACTGGAAAGTTTCAAAGGTTGCCAGTGACTCACCGCTTGGCATTTTCATCCCTTCAGATCTTTTCATCTTCTACAGCTTTATCGTACGCCATATGTCTTGTGTTCCACTCCCGTATAGCTAAACTGCGTGAGGCTTGTTTTGACCCGGGCAGCGTGATGAATGGCACTCGGTTGGGTGGAGACTATAAGCTGGGCTCCACTGTGACCTTCCACTGTGATCCAGGCTACCAGCTCCAGGGTTATTCCAGTCTCACCTGTGTCATGGGTGGCACCAACAGACCCGAGTGGAACAGAGCTCTGCCCAGCTGCCAAGGTACGCTCACATTCCCATCTGTATTGTGTGTGAATACGAGAAGAACATCCCCTTACGACCCAAATACCTGCATGACGCTCAATTTTGGAGCTGTGTGGGATACAGCGTCTGTTTGCGTATTTTATCCTCGTTTTGCTTATGAATGAAAGTCAGAATTATGCAGGTTTTCTTTTCATCCACATTAATGCGAGGGTGTTTACATGTACTCCAAAACACTGATAACTTTTGAAAACAGTCATTTGAAAAACATGTTTTTTGCGAATCAATAAAGCACGCACTAGAAAACTGCCTTTGTACATGTTAGACAGAGGGTAAGATGTCAGAAAATGGCAAAACTGAGGTGTGACGACCTTTCGCTAATAAAAGAACAGATCATTTAAGGCATTTTTTGTGACCTTACACGTATCCTGATTAGGCATAATCAGAGTAAGATGTGCATGTGAACTCTCAGTGAGTGTCAACAAAATCCTGATAATAACTATCAAAAATCACCTCATTATAAGAGTCTGATGAGTTTATGAGTTTGATGCAAATCAGCAAGCCCACAGAAACAAGAAGGTACAATTTTTCTTTACGGTGAAGTTGCATAATCTGAAATATTTCTGAGTGAAGAAAATACTGTAGGTTCTGATGACATTTTGATGAAAGATTATGAATAAAAACTATTTTATGTGGAATAATGTGCACTGATGAATCATTCTTAGTAAGGTCAGTGATGCATATTAAGAAGTTAAATCGGGTCAATTTTGATTTCATATTGATTTAAAATGTAAGATGAACATTGAATAAACTTACAAACACAGTGAAAAATATTTGCATGTAGAATAAAATTGAGGTAACATTCTTAAATTTCAAGGTAAAATGTATTGATTGGGTTTGTTAATAATGTATAAGGTTTCACAGGTAAAATGATATTGTTTAAGGTGTAATATTTCCTTGTGCGAAAGCATATTTAATAAGAAAAATGCTAAATTGATTTTCTGCATTAAAAATATTCATCCAGTGTTTTTATTGTTAACTATAAAACATTTTTCAGATGAAATATTACTGTTGAAGATGATTGCATGACATTGCATGTTATCAGATTATTAATTGTAAGTGGCGTAAGGTCTTTGTGATGAAGCTGGCTGTCTAAGGGACGCTTGCTAGGCTTAAGCTATTGAGAAGTCTGGTAGAGATACCCATGAATCAGTCAAAGTTCCCTGTGCAAACAGAAATGCAGTTTACAGAGAGGTATTTGTATCCTTGTATTTTGTAGAGGACAGAAGTGGATGGTAGAGAAATGAATGACAAAGAAGTGGCACAGAAGTTCCCTTTCGATATACCACTCGTACTGCGTCTGTAAGACGCTTGTATGGGAAAAACTCTTTTTTTCCTCTTCAACTGAAGCCTTTTCAATCACGCAGTGAAACTGCACGTCCATTGGTTCGTGCAGTGCTATAAAATCGAACCAATGGCTCAGCGACAGTGCTGAGCGAGCCTATGGCTATGCAGCCCGCCAGAACGGGCGGGGTCTCTGGCTATATAAGTGGCCGCTTCGCCGCCGCATCTCAGATTTCTTCTCTTCAGCGACAAAGATTCTTCCTCGCTGACTCTTCGCTGACGCCGAGATTCACCGTTGAAACGCCTCAGCAGCCGGATTGGACCTCTCCGCAGCTCGCAGCTCCCGGTCTATCCCCTGCCGCCATCCGGTGACTATTTAAAAGAGCCTCACAAAAGAGCAAATACTAAAAGAGCCGCGGCGTTGTTCCAAATGCCACGCCGTCATTGCAAGACGTGCAGGACTCCCCTGCACGCTGATGACGGTCACGCTGAGTGTGTGTCATGCTTGGGGAAATCCCACGCTGACGCTGCACTCAGCGGGACTGACTGCTCTCATTGCGAGAGTTTCAGTCTCGCCTCTCTGCGCTTGTGGATAGCTTTCTTTTCAGAAAGTGACTCCCAGGGACCTCCCAGGGACCTGCGAGGAAGAAACAGCGGGGCAGAGGATTCGAGCAGCCAGAGACGAGCGAGCTCACGTCGGCTCAGTGCCCGCGTGCCTCACCGTCACCGCGGAGAGAGGATTCGCCGGTCCTCTTCACTCAACCTGATCAGCGTCCCTCTGCAGCTGCGAGCGACATGGTCTCGTTCGGTGGGAGTGACGATGAACTGGATGACAGCCTTTCTCTGGCGGCTTCGGACACGGAAGAGTTATCGGGCTCGGTGTCTGACCCCGCCCTCTTGCCACCGTCCTCTACACGCAGCGCCAGACCCAGAACGGACGAGAAGCTCGTCCGTGTGATGACGAGGGCTGTCAGTGAGCTCGGGCTCGAGTGGTCTCTGCTTGAGGAGCAGCAGGCTGGACGAGTGGTTTCTCCCGGGGCGCCGGCAAGCCCCCCGCCACGCTCGTCCCCCTTCTTTCCCGAAGTCCACGACGAGCTCTCTAAATCGTGGCACGCCCCCTACTCGTCTCGCATCCGATCTTCTGCTTCCTCCGCCCTCACCTCCGTTGACGGCGCTGAAGAGAAGGGATACAAGCACCTGCCCCCTCTGGATGAATCTGTGGCCGCGCATCTCTGCCCACCCACGGCTATCGGATGGAAGGCGAGGGCGAACCATCCGTCCAAGCCGTGCAGAGCCACATCTGCGCTCGCTGGACGCGCCTACTCGGTGGCTGAACAAGCGACTTCGGCACTGCACTCTATGGCTTTGCTCCAGGTCTTCCAGGCCAAAATGCTCACCAACGAGGATACCGGTCTCGATGCAGCTTCACTCAGGGACCTGAGGAGCACGACGGACCTGGCCCTGCGCACCACCAAAGCCACTGCCCAGGCCATCGGGCGGTCGATGTCCAGCCTGGTAGTTTTGGAACACCACCTTTGGCTCACGTTGACAGAGATGAAAGAGGCAGATAAAATTCCCTTCCTCGACGCTCCTGTCTCGTTGAACAGCCTGTTCGGGCCAGCTGTGGAGGGCTTTGCGGAGCGGTTTACAGAGGCTCAGAAGTCGTCTCAAGCGATGCGACACTTCCTCCCGAAACGCTCCAGTTCTGCTGCTGCTTCTAGTCGCCCCAAGCCTGCACCGACTCAGCAGCCTGCCAAGCCAACACCTGCGTTCTGCCTCATACAGGAGATCAGAACAGCTTTTTGTCGGCTTCGGTAACCGCGCTAAAGGTCGCCCTGTTACGAAGCAAAGAATTTCCAGGTGGTTAGTGGATGCTATTTCCCTAGCATACTCCTCCTTGGGTTTGCAGTGCCCCATTGGAGTCAGAGCCCATTCCACCAGAGGCATTGCCTCTTCCTGGGCATGGTCCAGCGGGGTGTCCATATTGGAAATTTGTGAGGCGGCCGGCTGGTCCTCGCCGTCCACATTTGTAAGGTTTTACAACCTGGACGTCCCTGCCTTGCAGGCCAGAGTCCTTTCTGCTTAGTTCGCCACCTCCGGCTAGCTAACTGGTCTTATGGGTTCACTTGACCAACATTGTTCAAGTCCCTCCCTCACTTGGGCGTTCCACATTATCTGGACACCAAGTATCAACTATATGGGATGACACCCAGGCCACGGATGACCCTGATGGCTCAGCCTGTGCTTGGTGTACTTTATTAACTCCCCTGGGTCTTACTCCCACGTGAGTCATGGTTTT
>JAFVLL020026867.1:0-21494 GCA_021397915.2 Tor tambroides | reverse complement strand
AAAAAGAGTGGGGCTGCTGTGAGTGCAGGCAGTCTAAGGACAGCATCCATATTTCAACCCAGTGGCGACCGGCCCTAGCGGCGAAAAAACCAGACTGGCCCACCGGGAATCCTCCCGGTGCTCCCGATTAGCCAATCCGGGCTTGGGTCTGTCCTATCAGCAGTAGTCTGCTGCCTTTACTGCCACATGTGCATAAACACAGGGCAAATATCTGCTAATTAACCAATGATTGTTTTTTTCTCTAAAGTAGGTCTCTATAAATGCAAATTTATTACTCATATACTCATTTATCAAATTGACTGTATTGCATTTGCTCTGTTGTGTTTCTCTTAGTAACTGTTCTTTTCAATATTCTTGAAAAAAACAAAACAAAACAAAAAAAACAATAAATAGTAGATTAATATTCAGGCAGACATCAGATCCACAGTGGACATAATAAATTGATTTTACAGTGAAAAGCTCTCTAATCTACTATCATGTTTTTGGTTGATCACTCTTAAAGTAAAAATGAAGTGGTAGGCCTATTGAAATCCTGTTCCACAAGTTTTTGGCATTTAAGAAAATGTTCAGTTAAACATAGACATCAGTTTAAAGGAATAGAATATTCTGTATGCAGTACAAGTTCAAGTTTAATCAGCAACATTTGTGGCATAATGTCAGAAAAAAAGGTGAAAATTCAATTATGCCGTTGTTTTCCTAATGATATGGTTATTTTAGGCAGTATGTTGCCTAAAAGCATGTTAGTAAGCATTTTCATTCATACTAAAATTACATTAACATCAAGGTTCCATCTTGTAGCTTTACTACTGAAACAAGTTAAACAAGTTTAATTTTACAGATTGGCCGCATTCACTTCTATTGTAAGTGGCTCACTGTAAAATATGTTTTACTGTTTTGTTTTGTTTTTGTTGTTGTATGTGTTTAAGGATGCAGCTGTTAATGAGCAACTTAGATAGGAAGAGACCATCAGACTGACATGTAAAGCAATAATATAAATGAAATGATCAAGTTTAGCTGTTTTGTCTGTGTAGCCAGAATATGATGTGCCATTTTCCCAAACACAAAAAGTAATTTCATGTGTATTGTATTAATGAACATTCATGATCATTATTACAATGTCAAGTGCAATAATTAGCAATGATGTTTTTGTCATAATATTGCAGCCTTGCCATGTAATGAGTTCTTGTTTTTTGATTTCATATTTTATATACTTTATGTAGGCTATTCACATATGCTACCTTTGAGCAACATTAACAGTTTGTGTAAATAAACATAAATGCCATATCAGATGCAGCTTGTTCCACTTTGCAGTGTAAAGATGGCTTTTGTTGATAAAACTGGATTGGAAGGCTAACAGTCTGTAGTGTAAGTGTTTGAAGCAATTGGTTAAATCAAAGTATTTTACTTAAAAGACAACACAGTTACATTAATAAGGTAGTTATAAAAACTGATCTTACGAAGATAAAAATGCCTCTTAGTGGAAAAGTTCATTTCTGACCCTGCTCTTTTTACAGATATGTTTTGTAAAACCAAAAGTTGGCAGGTATACTCTATGAATTATGAAGGAAAATGTCCAAATGACAAATGTCCTACATAACGACTTGCCTAATATGAGCTGGTCTGCAAGTGTGCCACTCCCTGCTTGTGCTTTACTGTCTCTAGTGTCTTTCAGGGACAGAGGAGTATTAATGATGTCTGTCAGGCTCTTGGTCTGTGTAGCTCAGGGTTCGTTTATCTCACAGTTACCCACCTCCATCTTCCTCCGCTTCTCATCCTCCTCCCTTAAGCTGGCCCCTTAAATGCAGTTCCTGCACACTGGGAGCCATCATATCCACTTAAAACAAAGGGGATTCATCAGGCCTGTCTCCCCCTCACTACTGAAGCGTTCCCGGAGACCAAATTACGGCCTGACTGGAGGTGCTGGAAATAAATGGGTCTGGATATAATGGTTGCAGCCCATGGGTAATATTCCTGTGAGAGAGAGTGAGAGAATGATAGAGCAGGACGAAATCATTTTACTGAATATTTCTCAGCTCGTACGGCGCTAAAATTTGCCCTCATTTTGACAGTTAGCATTTTTCGCTCAGCATATCCTCTGTTTCTCCTCCCTGCGTATCTGCGCTTGAACCTTTACACCTCTCTGTGGTACAGATGGTTTCATTTTATATGAGATAAAACTACGTTTGGTGGAACTGATTAAACAGAGAACAACATCCCCATCTGCCATTTATTCCCATATAAAATTGCTTGGGCAGATGCTGACATCTTTGGACATGATTGATTCACCTCTGACTGGAGCACAAGGGGTGGGGGAGGCTCTCATAGGGCTCCAGCTGCCCGGCCAACATGTACACACACACACACACAGTCACTTTACCAGTGCAATCACAGCTCTTGCCTTGATTAGACTTGGGCAGGTGAGAGCAGGACACTTTAATCATGATCAGTCTTTGGCCAATAATTCCCCTTTTGTGTCAGTGTGTGTGTGTGTGTGTGTGTGTGTGTGTGTGTCTGTCTAAATGCAAGTGACGATACAACATTGCCACTACTTCACATGTTTGCTGCATCTAATAAGTGCATGACATCCTATACATATGGTGTTTTTGTTTTATCATTTTGTCACTCATTTTAATTCATTCGAAATATGTGTGCATTAAGATTTTGGTGGGAATATGTAGGCAGTCAGTGTGAAGAGAGTCCATTCTGATTGTTGATTGTAATTTCACCGACATGTCACATTTTCCTCATTAATAAAATATTAATTGATAAGCCTGATCTCATTAGTATTCATAAGTATCCATACACAAATATTTTTGTATGCACTGATAGCATCTCACACACATATTTACAGATACATCTCAAAAAATTAGAATATCATGAAAAAGTTCTTTATTTTTTGTAATTTAATTTAAAAAAGCAAACTTTCTTATATTCTAGATTCATTGCACACAAACTGAAAGATTTCAAGAGATTTTTTGTTTTAATTCTGATGGTTACGACTTACAGCTTACGAAAATTAAAATTCAGTATCTCAAAAAATTTGAATATTCCATTTTGAGCTTGATTAGTTTGATTAATTTTTAGTATAAATACTGGGTACCTCCTAGGCTAGTTTAGAACATGCAACCATACTCATGGGGAAGACTACTGACTTGACAGTTGTCCAGAAAACAATCATCGACACCCTCCACAAGGAGGGTAAGCAACAGAAGGTCATTGCTGAAAGGGCTGGCTGTTCACAGAGTTCTGTATCGAAATATATTCATAGAAAGTTGACTGGAAGGAAAAAGTGTGGTAGGAAAAGGTGCACAAGCAACAGGGATGACCGCAGCCTTGGGAAGATTGTCAGGAAAAGCCGATTCAAGAACTTGGGAGAGCTTCACAAGGAGTGGACTGAAGCTGGAGTCAGTGCATCAAGAGTCACCACACTCAGACCTCTTCAGGAAAAGGGCTACAGCTGTCGCATTCCTAGAAACAAGCCACTCCTGAACCAGAAACAACGTTAGAAGCATCTCACCTGGGCTAAAGAGAAAAAGAACTGGACTGTTGCTCAGTGGTCCACAGTCCTCTTTTCAGATGAAAGTAAATTTTGCATTTCATTTGGAAATCAAGGTTCCAGAGTCTGGAGGAAAAGTGGAGAGGCACAGAATCCAAGCTGCTTGAAGTCCAGTGTGAAGTTTCCACAGTCAGTGATGATTTGGGGTGCCATGTCATCTGCTGGTGTTGGTCCACTGTGCTTTATCAAGTCCAAAGTCAATGCAGCCATCTACCAGGAGATTTTAGAGTACTTCATGCTTCCTTCTGCTGACAAGCTTTTTGGAGATGCTGATTTCATTTTGCAGCAGGACTTAGCACCTGCCCACAGTGCCAAAACTACTTCTAAGTGGTTTGCTGACCATGATATTACTGTGCTTGATTGGCCAGCCAACTCGCCTGACCTGAACCTCATAGAGAATCTATGGGATATTGTCAAGAGGAAGATAAGTAACATCTGACTAAACAATACAGATGAGCTGAAGGCTGCTATCAAAGCAACCTGGGCTTCAATAACGCCTCAGCAGTGCCACAGGCTGATCCCTCCATGCCATGCTGCATTGAAGCAGTAATTCGTGCAAAAGGAGCCCCAACCAAGTATTGAGTGCATAATTAAACCTACTTTGGAGATCTTGAACATTTCTGTTTTGTAAATCTTTTTTTGATTGATCTTTGAGAAAATATTCTAATTTTTTGAGATACTGAATTTTTAATTTTCCTAAGCTGTAAGTCGTAACCATCAGAATTAAAACAAAAAAACTCTTGAAATATTTCAGCTTGTGTGTAATGAATCTAGAATATAAGAAAGTTTGCTTTTCTGAATTAAATTACAAAAAAAAATAAAGAACTTTTCCATGATATTCAAATTTTTTGAGATGCACCTGTATGTATGCACAGTTTTATAAATCTAAATATTTTTATGAATCCTTTATATCATAGTAGTATTATAAATATGTTTGTATAGTTATATGTTGCTATGCTACCATATTGATATTTTTGAGCCCCTAACCCCACCTCTATCCTAACTAGAACAATGTAAGAATTTGATGTGAAAGATGACACATTTGATAAGGTTAGGGAAAAAATGTCCATTTAGAAACATAGTGCGAAATGACATCTGTTTTGTTATATACAGCAACTAATTTTCAGTTGTTATTTCAATTGTTATTTCTATATGTTTCCAGTCACAGAGCACTTTATTTTGAGTTATTTAAGTAAGAGAACATCTGTAACTGTATATAAACTGTATATGTATGGGTGTGTGTGTGTGTGTGTGTATATATATATATATATATATATATATATATATATATATATATATATTAGGGCTGTCAAACGATTAATCGTGATTAATCGCATCCAAAATAAAAGTTTTTGTTTACACAATATATGTGTGTCTTCTGTATATATTTATTTTGTATATATAAAGACACACGCATACAGTATATATTTTGAAAATATTTACATGTATTTAAAAGTTTATATTTATATTCATATAATTTATATTATATAAAAATATATTTAATATATAAATATAACATGTTTTTCTTAAATATATACATGCATGTGTTTGTATTTATATATACATAATAAATATACACAGTATACACACATATATTATGTAAACAAAAACTTTTATTTGGGATGCGATTAATCGCGATTAATTTTTTGACAGCACTAATATATATATACACATTGAAAAAAGTATAGATTTTTGTATGTATTTGCTGTCAATTATAGTTCTTAGAAAGAAAAATGGAATCGGCAAAAATCGGTATCGGCACGTAACACTTACAAAAAAATCGGAAATCGGAATCAGCCAAGAAAATTGCAATTGGTGCTTCTCTAATAATAGGCATATTTATTTTACATTTTGAGCACAAATGAATAAATCTGATTTATGATGATTTTATGGTGCGTTTTTAACAGCAAAAGTCAATAAATAAATAAATGTTGACATAATTTTAATTGATTTTAACTATTTTTCCTGGTGATGGAATCTCTCTAAGACAATATAGAAATCAAAATCATGCAGAATAGAATAAAACCGTTATAATCTCAAAATAGGTAAATGTGTTAAATGTAATGGTATAGCATATTTAATAAAGTACATTGATACTGTAAATACAATAAAATCATATCAACTGTTCAATTCAATATTCTACAAAACTAAAAGGATAATATACCGTTTTAGATTCTGTCAATATGTTAATCAAGTACATTTCACTATCACTGAAAACATATGAAAATGCCAGTGCACTCTCAGGAAAAAAAAGGTACAAAATCTGTCACTGGGGCAGCAACTTTTCAAAAGGTACACCTTTATACCTTATTTACCCCTAAAGGGTGCATATTAATACCTTAAATGTACATATTTATAACTAAAGTGTACATATTAGTACTTAAATGGTACATATTAGCATCATTTGAAAGGGTACTGTCCCAGTGACGGCTTTTGTACCTTTTTTCTGAGAGTGTGTGCCACAGCTGCATGTTACAAATGAATACCTATGATTACTAATGAGATCATGTTGTAAATCCTCCATCTTACCATCACCCTCTAAGTTCTTGAGGATGCCGACACGGTTTATTATCATCCTGATTTTAATTCGCCCTGCTTTATGGCGTCCTGCTCCGGGAGGACATTTCTCCTTCACTTAATTCCCCCTCAGTAATTACTTGTAAACATTCAAGGATTTTAAACACCACCTTCAAGTGTGTACCAATCAAAAGCACCCGCGTGTGAGATGAAGGGACCCGAGCTGAAATCTTGTAAAACTGCTGAGTTAGACCGTCCCGTCCTAAGTAATCAGTCACTGGTTTCAGCTCATATACCCTTCTGATGAGAGATGAATGCTGTTAAGCAGAAGCGTTAGGTTTAGCCCAAAGGCATGATGGGAGATGCAATGCTGGTTGAACCAAATCAATCTACCCTGTTCCCATAACCCGAGTCTCTTTCCTCCTCCAGCCCTCTTTACAGAGAGAAAACAAGTCCAGACATTGGCTCCATCTCCATCTAGACTACAGTTGGATTATACAGTGAATGTTGCGACAGTTATTTTGATAGCAGCAGATGTAGCTGAGCGCAGAGGCATTGTAATGCATGAGCTTGAATATGTCAGCGCTGGTCTTTAAAGAGCCTGTCACCTAGTGATTTGACATTGGGTGGGTGCCTGTTTAACAAAACAACCTTAAACAAGCGTATCTTTATTCAGGGTTATTTGTTAAGACACCTCATCAAGTTGGGTGAATTTGCATATTAATTGAATTTGTAGCTGCTGCTTTAAGGTGACAGATTTCAGTGTGCTGTCTGCAGGCGACTCACCTGAACACAGCAGACAAGGGCTTTTTTTTAACTAGCAGGAAATTGCTTCAAGTTGGGGAGATGTAACACGTTTAAACCTACATAGGGCGGATCATTTTAGGAAGGGGGAGAGAGAAAAATCAGGTTGTCTATAATTCGGTCTTATTATCATCCCACAGGCATCCTGCAATACTTTTTTTTTTCTTTTCTGTGGGTAGTTTTTTTTTTCTGTAAATATATCCTGCACACTGTTGTATAGATTGAAAACCTTTATTAAATAATACGTTTCACTCAGAGACCTTCATCAAGCATGTTTCATTCTTCAGAAACGTCTGTTGAAGGTTTCTGATTGAAAAGCTGTATTATTCAATAACAATTTGCAAGCCATATGACAGTGAGCAGGATTTTTTTTCTATTCTATTTTTCCATTCAATTTATTGTGCTTGATGTACCTGTCCATGACCATCTAGGAGTGTGAAAGATGTTTATTACTTTTTTCTACATATTTTAAAAGATATTTTCTCATCATAAGAAGAACACTATGAATAATGTTATGATTATTTTTTTCCCTCCAATAATTTGTATCAAATTGAAGCCTGGACATTTCTTGTAGTATTCAGCTTTATTGTAAAGATAACAAACGAGTTTACTTTTACCAGAGAAAATTGTGAAATATTATTACAATTTAAAGCAACATTTTCTGTTTCATTATTCTTTAAAATATAATTTATTCCTGTAATGCAAAGCTGAATTTTTATCAGCCATTACTCCAGTCTTCAGTGTCACATGATCATTCAGAAATCATTATGATCAATGTTGGAAACAGTTGTGCTGCTTAAATTTTTTTTCTTCATTTTTTTTTGAACCTGTGACCTGTGAAAAGCATATTCAAAATAGAAATCTTTTTTAACAATATGTCTTTACTATCACTTTTTATCGATTTAATACATCCTTGTTGAATAAAAGTATTCATTTATTTAAATTCTTTAAAATAAATACTGATCCCAAACTTTTGAAAGGCAGTGTAATTGTTGTTTTGTTTTTGTTTTTTTGTTTCGTTTTGTTTTGTTTTGTGGGAACCTGAGGGATCCTTGTTAATACATTAAGTTTGTATTTATTGGTACACAATATTGTGAAGAAACATTTTTGTTTCATTGCCATGTCATTGTCCTATTTTAATTGTTTCACAAGAAGTTTCTCAAGAGATCGAAGCCTTTAGATGAGCTGTCAGAGAGATTCATAGTCTTAGACTTTAGATATCCTGGCCGGCAGGTGAATTTTTATTTGGTCGTATCACCGCTAACAATTTATTTCCCTATGGGCTGATTGTGTGGGAAGGTGTGAGTGTGTGTCAGTGTGCCCACGCAAGTGTGTGAACGATGGAGGGAAAGAATAGCAGGATGATGAAAGGGTTTCGGAGGGTGATGAAGTCTCACGGTCTAAGATGATTGACCACTCCAGTCTCACCCTGCTCCTGTCTGCCTGTCTAATGCACCATCTCCCAGAATGCACCAGGATAATGAGTGAGAAATGTCTGACAATAGCCCACTCTCTCTCTCTCATTATCCTCCATGCTTCGGTCCAGCCCTCTGGGAGAGAGAATATTCCAGCCTGACATGCTGCTTTTCTCTTGATAAGATGTCCGGTGTGTAGACGTGTCATTCTCTCCCACTTTTTTCGGACAGCATGCTTCAGGACAGAGTGACAGGAAGAAAGTGTGTGTGTGTTTGTGTGTGAGAGAGGCTTTTCTGTGGCTCTGGAAGGACAGGCTGGCAGGCAGGCATGTGACTGAACACAGGGAAAACGCTCATACTACAGATGCAATTAGGCTAAATGGGATTAGGCCTATCACATTTCTGCCGGCCGCGGCCCCGGAGCCACCTGGGAGAAAAAAAAAGGTGGGGGGTGCGGCTCACAAGAGGAAATGAGGAAGTGTAGAGGAAGCATCTCAACTGAACTCTGGGAATTGATGGAAACTCTATAGTTTCACTGATAGTAGCCAAGACATTAATGGAGCAGCCTTAAATCAGTGTGTTAAGGGATAACTTGTCTATTCAGCCGTGTTAAATCCCAGTGGAACAGTTTGTACTCAGTTGTGTTTTATTTAAAGCAGTGATTCTCAGTCAAAGGAACCAGAAGTGGGTTGTAATGCTAAATGCAATGTTAAAAGCAAATACTAAAATGCAACTTACCATTTAATCATGCATAGTTAGAATAACAAAATAAAGAGCTTTTAAAAAGGGAAGGAAAACTTGTTGGTGACATAAAGGGTTGTGAGTTAACTTTATTTTAGCACAAATTCATGTGACTTGGGAGTCTTATTAACCAGAGACAGACGTCAATGTGTGAAAAGGCTGCATGACGTTCTCATTCTCGAGATAAACCATGAACAAAACTAAGCAAAATAAAAGAAAATATGACCCAGACTCAATTAAATATAGGTTCACCTTGTGTTTTCTGCAATGAATTATTAATGTGAAGGGCACAAAACCATCAAAAATCAGTTTAGTTTGATTTTTTTTTTTATTTACTATGTTCTATAAATTCATTCTTTCATTATTTAATGAATTTGAACTGTTTATATGGTATCTCAACCCTGTGTCCTGAAGCAAAACTTGTTTACCTAGTTCCTGAAGTATGAACTTTGTCTCAGATATTTTCGTAAACAAATCCTTTTGTGAGATAGAAATAGAAGCAAATGAAAAAGTTAACAGACACACACACACACACACAAAATATTTAAATACATCCATACATACATAAATAAATAAACCCACCTGATTACAAGTCACACCGGCTCAAAATTGAGAGAACAAACGCAGATAAGATTCATCAGTGTATAAGTCACGCTTTATTATTAAATTTAATGGTATGCAGAACAAAAAAATGAAAATAAAATGAACACAAATTATAGTGGCATTCATTTTAAACAACATTTATTATAACCAAGCCCAAATGAATTTATTTAATTAAAACTGAAACCATCTGTGTGTGGGAAATATGCTATACAAATAAACAAACTCTCATTCATAGCAAAAAGTTTGCAACAGGAAATTTCGGTAACACTTTAGTTTAGGGGCCAATTCTCACTATTAACTATTAGCATGCCTAGTATTAACATATTGGCTGTTTATTAGTACTTATATAGCACATATTCTGCATGACCATATTCTACATTCCTAATCCTACCCAATACCTAAACTTAACAACTACCTTACTAACTATTAATAAGCAGCAAATTAGTACTTTATTGAGGCAAAAAGCATAGTTAATGATTTGTTAATGCCGAGATTTGTTAATTGCTTTCCTGTAGCTCAAATAGTAGAGCAGTGGAAAGATTAGCTGTACTGGTAAATATCATGGCTATCCTTGTCCTTCAGTAAACCAGCACTAACCCACAAAATCCAAATTAGAGCAGTATTCATGCAATAAGCTGGTTTTCTCACTATAGTGACAGTAGGAGTGAAGCTATCAAATTATGTGGATAGAATAGCTCAGATTATTTGATTTTGGAGAATTTTGATAAGAAATATTAAAATTGCTGGCTTTGGAGACTTTAGTACCTTAGCAAATCTGAGCACAGTTTGTGCTGAGCACACTGATGAGATCTTTTCTGAAACTCTAGAGGAGAAAGATGTAAGATGACTGATATTGTTTTCTCAGGGGAAAAAAGGAAGCATGCCTCCATTATCTCTCAATATAAGCTCATTGCTATCTAGGAGAACTAACCCAGTAAAGAGTGGCCAATTTAACTTCAGGTCATTTTGCTGTGATGAAAAGGTCACTAGTCTGCTGTACCCTATGGGTTAACACTGTCGGAAAGCATTTCTTGACAGAAATGAAGAAATATAGTGAAATTAGCTGGAGGAATTCCAGCCGCCATGTCAACAGGCCGCAGATAAAAAACATACACTTGTTTTATTGCCCCGATTTACGATTGATATGATATTGAGTCAAGATCGTGGGACCGTTTAAGTTCAGCGCAGGATGCGAGGTGACATTTATTGTTGCTTAGAAATAGAGCTGATATGCAGTATTTTTCTTCTTTTGATAAATGTCAACATAAACAAAGCAATAGGAGAAAGAAGATGCTGACATTTTCACACTATGTGATTTTCATCAGAAAGCGTCACACATCCTTTTTCATACCTGAAGTCATGGAGAGAGAAAAAGACAGAAGAGAGAAAAAATGAGTGTGTATTTCATGGTAAAGCTGCTGAAACAGAACTAATGGTGGTTTGAAATGGCCTCTCTAAGATGAGCTACCCAACTGTGATGTCCTGTCTATTAATGTATTTTTCTCTTTTATTTAATAAATTTTACCCTATAGACAGGTATTATCTTAACTTGATGCTATAATAATTACAAATGGGATTGTTCACCCAAAAATAAAAATTGTCATCATTTGCTCACCCTGATCCAAACCGCATTATGACGGCTTTGTGCGAGGAACAGATTAAAATGTAAGTTGTTATTCACTTAAAAGTCTTTATGATGCTTTTTCTGCTTATGTCACAATATGCTGTAGTCGTATGGAAAAGAATAAGCTGAATATTGTGCAAAATGTGTTGCACAGAAGAAAGAAAGTCGGGGTTGAGTGTTATTTATTTATTTATTTATTTTAATTTTATCCAGCTTACTGGACCTTTTAAGTCATAGACATTAAAAAATTTTCATTACTTGAATCAATAAAATAAAATAACATTAATAATAGAATACATACTACTATTTTGCTTAGTTTACTGATTTATACTGTTGTTGATTTTGTCATTATTGGTTATGTGGTGATATTAAGAATGCATCTTTTTACATTTGTTGATTGTTACCACACTAAATAGGTCTATAAGATTACAAAATTGATTACTAACTGAAAATTTACTAAAAAAAAGAAACATGTACTTGACTTAACAAGAATTATTTGGCTGTTTGTGGCATTTTGCATTTAATGAACAGACAAATTCAAATTAGCAAAATCATATTGTGCTGTTTAGGCCAATTATTATGCATTATTAACACATAATGCATCATGATTCCTTGATTTTGAATTATTCCTTTATAGGAGCTTATCAGTCACAGAAGACGACATGATCGCGCTACAGCTCTGCTTCGGTGTGAATGTGAACATCAGACTCTACTGTTGTAATAGCATTTCTGAGATGTCTGTGAATTCATCCAATTGCCCGGTTGTGTATGTGAATAGCATGGTCACACACGCTCCCACGCTCACACATATATCTGTCAAAAGAGAGGCCCATGTTTCCCAGCTCACCTCCGTGCTTCCTGGTGGCAGCTGTATTGAGACAGGGTCCTTTAGTCTGCCAGTTTCAGCCACTGTCATTGTTCCCCCACGAGTAAATACTGGCCTCCTACAGCTGTTCAAATGCTGCCTGACTTCCCTATGTGTTTAGGAACAAGAGTCACCTCTCAGTGCTCTAAAACAAGGACGCAGGAAAGGATCATGGGAAAGGACCGCTGGCACCACAAAATCTCACTCCACGCACACACAGATAGTTTCTGCTGGCTATTTTTTCAAATGTTAGCAAAAAGAGATGGGGCATTCGTCTAAATGCCACCATCACAGCGAGGGGTGATGATACATTACATTAAGGCTATCTCTTTTTTCCATTCTTTTGTCATCATCTCCGCACTGGACTGTGGGTAATTAGATATCTCAGCAGCCCGAGAGAGTCTTGTCCCTCGCGGGGCAGATGATTTAAAACAGCGTGCGGGGACGTGGGAAAGAGAGCGTGAACTTGAGGGGGCCGCCACTTTGTCACACAGAGCAAATAAATGGTTGGGAGTGCACGTGAATGTTCCTTAATGATGAGGAATTTTAAAAAACCAGCACGGACCACACTGCGGGGACAATATGTTTTCTGCGCGGGGAGACCGGTGAACTGGGCTACGGCGGGCTGAGATGCGATATGGCCCATTAATTATTGAATCCGCTGACGGCATGACAAATGACCATGTCCCTGCTCTCATCCCGTTGACTTACAGCAAACCGCCGCACCTAACTCAGCACGACTATCCAAACTTCCCTTGCAGGGATTCTGGCACCTCTTACCTTCATTTATCTGTTTGCTTGATTGTGATACTAGGTAGCTAATATAGCATTCCTTGTAGTCATTAGGTGTGTCTGAAATTGCATCCTGTCTACATTTAATGAGGAAAGACCTTCATATCCATTAAAAAATGTGTGTTCTGTTTAGTATGAATGTGTTTATTATGAATAGCTGGACGTACAATACCGCCATGTTGTCATTGTCATGAGACTTTTGTCGTTCACAACTCCTCTCCCGTGGCCTAATGGGATAGTAAAGTGTCCATCAGATGCACACTTAAAAATCTTGGCAGAAATAGCAGGTCGTCTGTGTACTTTGTGCCTACTGTTATATGAATGGTGTGAATTCAAACACACTACCCTTATGGCATACTGTTTATCACCTGATATATAGTTGGGATGTTTCATTATACTAACTTATACTAACTTGGATGTTTTTAGCTTTCACTAGCTGTATATATTTCAAAGTGTTTAGCTTTACTTTTGTCACCTTATTTTTGTGAGATAAATACTCAGATTACAAAGGCTAGTTGCATGCATTTATGAAGATACTGTCCTCCTAAATAACTTAAAAGCATGTATTACATATACATATACATATATTCTGAACACTATTTATTTATTTCCATAGGCCACATTCCCACTGTTTTTGACCAATTCAGTATGCCTTTAAAATAAAATAATAGTATGGCTGTAAATTAAGTTTTTATAGTGATTATTATTCATTAACATAAATAATATTTAAAATAAGAAATATATTGCGTAAGTAATACACTATAAAAAAAAAAATCTAATATTTAATCAAAATAATAAAAAAATGATAGCACACTGCAACATTTCTAGGGCCAGATTTGCTAACAGCTTGCACCAGCGCAAACCGTATTTTGGCGTTAAAATAGTACTGTCAGGATCTACTAAAGACGCTGAATTAGCGCTGAATTAGCTATTGAATTAGCGCTGAAAAGGTGTGGACACAGTTATTTTTGTGCCTGACCTTATTGAATATGCATTTGTAGGAGTTTCCTTTTCAGACGTAAAATTTATGGGAGGAGAGTATTAAAATGAATCACGCAACGCGATTTACTAATGTTTGTGCCATTATTTAACACCCAAAAAAAGCATGTCTTAAAGCATGCGCTAATTTGCGCTGCTCTTGGTAGATTGCGCTGGTCATTATGGAAATGATCTGGTTGCAGCAATGTGCGCATTGTCAGTAAATCACACGCAGAATTTTCCCCTCCCATCAGCGCTTTTATGGAATTGCGCTCTAACGCTAATAGGAAGGAGAAGTGGTGTGTGGCCAAGTATGGTGACCCACACTCAGAATTTGTCCTCTGCATTTAACCCATCCAAGTGCATGCACACAGTAGCAAACATACACCCAAAGCAGTGGGCAGCCAATGCTGCGGCGCCCAGGGAGCAGTTGGTGGTTCGGTGCCTTGCTCAAGGGTCTCACCTCAGTCATGGTATTGAGGGTGGAGAGAGTGCTGGTTATTCACTCTCCCCACCTACAATCCCTGCCGGACCTGAGACTCAAACCCACGACCTTCAGGTTACAAGTCCAACTCTCTATCCATTAGGCCACGACTGTTTAGTAAATCTGGCCCTTAATTTCTTAATTTTCAAACAATGAATGATTTAGGTTTTATTTTGGGCTGGTAAATAAATATATGCACTGCCGGTTTCAGAGTGAAGCGCAGCACTGTGTTCGTTTACACGTGCAGATTATGATAAGGTACCTCAGTGTCTAGAACGGCTTTATATCATGAACTGCACATACAGTCCCACAAATCCCACTAAAACCGGCAACACATATATTTATTTAATTAAATTGCAACCTTCACGATTTGACTACCACATTAAGCCCAATAACAATATCTATTTTTTCAATATATTGTGCAGTCCCAATTTTAACTACTTTAAATTATGCGTAGTTTGGCAGGCTAGTTTCAAAGTAAGTAAACATTTATTTATATAGCACCTTTCAAAACAAAGTTACAAAGTGCTTTACAATAAAAAGATCAGTACAGTAACAAAAGACAGAAAATACCATCGAAATTAAGAAAAAGCCATACGATAAAAATTAGTCTTAAGAAGAGGCTTAAAAGAGGATACAGTAGTAGCATGCCTGATATCCCCAGGCAGGGAGTTCCACAGCTTAGGCGCACGAATAGCAAAAGCATGGTCACCTTTGGTGACAAGTTGAGATTTTGGAATCATTAACAGAGCCCTACTGGAGGATCTCAAGCAGCAATCAGGCTCATAAGGAATTAATAAATCACAAATATAGACAGGAGCCTGACCCTTCAGAGCCTTAAAAACAAGCAATAAAATCTTAAAATCAATTCTAAAACTCACAGGCAACCAGTGAAGAGCAGCAAGAATCGGTGTAATGTGGTCTCTTTTCTTAGTACGTGTTAAAAGCCTAGCAGCGGCATTTTGAAAGTAGCTTCCCTCAGCTAATTAACATTCTTTACATATTGAACCTGAACGACATAAACAGTCCTTGCTTAACATCCGAATAGCACATTTGTTCGATGCATCCATTAGCAGTGTAGTTAGTTGAGCAAGGGGTGTGAGAATGCCAATCTGTGAGGCTTTCTATAGCAGCAAACAGGAGGCTGTGTGAAGAAAAGCGTCAGTGTGCAGCATGTCAGCTGGACTGAACACAGCCGGTGACGTTTCTGTGGTCAGCCGCAGCTTTGGGCAGCAGGACTGAGTGCATTGTGGGAAGACTGAGGGGGCTAAGAACACCTGCACATTTCCAAATGAGCCGTTCAGCCTTTGGGCTGAAACGATGAGTTGTTTTTCTTTTTATCCATCAGCAGTGTAAGTGTCAAAATATTTACCACAGCTCTCCAGAAATAGACTTTTGGTTTAGAAAGCCCTCCAGGTAAATGGGACAATTGTGAAATATTTGTCCTTGGCAGAAATGCTAACAAATGACAGAAGTGGGTTTACCTTGTTTTCCCATAAATACACAGTGTATAGATATATATATACAGTATGTATTGAAATATTTCTATTTCAGCTTTGCCATGACAAGATTAAGTTAAATACATTTTTAAAATATAAATTAAATTATTACATATTTTTTTAATAAATTAAATAATTTGTATTGATTTACACAATTTTTACAAATATTATTTATTTATTTATTCAGTATATTTAATAAAATAAAAGCAGACTTGGTGAGCATAGAGACTTCTTTCAAAAAAATGAAAAAATGGTAATGTACATATAATTGTTTTTCTAAGATAACAACTTACTTTTGAATAGCTGTATGTTCATTTTTTTAATACAGTAATTTTCAGTTATTAAGATCAGACAGCGATAGTTTGTCCTTTTTGACCTGTTCTCTCAGCACCTGGGGAAATGAGTTTATCCGCTGGTTTGATTCCACCCAGCTACGTGCTAAGCCAAGTTGTCATCATCTTTTTATTAAAAAAAAAAAAAATCTCTCCTTTAGTGTCTCGCTTTTATAAAAGATGTGCATTTGTGAGTCATGACAGGTCAGTATGGATTTAATCGCTTCTTTAAAAGCATCCTGTTGTTTCATCATAAATAAGCGGCCCCTGTGGTGTGCTACAATAAAGCACAGTTTAAACGCTTTCATTCCTCATGCGCTCTTCCTCTCTGCACATCCCGAACTTAAATAATGGTCCCCTTTTTGTAAGTCAAACTGTAGGTTGTGAGTCAAAGGAGATGAATTCTAATAGCTCCCCTACCACACACACACACACACACACACACACAAGCGCACTATTCCCTCAACTTGTGCAAGGTACACTGAAGGCAGTGAGTGTGAAGGAGCCAGAGCTATGCTTCATTTTGAGGTAATGACAGTCCCTGTAGATCTATGCAAATGCCAGCTGCCGCATTGGCTGCTGTAAAAGATGGTAGCAATTAGGCCTTGCTCTTAAAACAAGGTGAGTCAGGACCTTTTAATGGTGCACTGTTCCTCGGCTCCCACACATGTGGCAGCTCATGTTCCTGTGCCAGAGAAAGCCAGCATACGAACGTGCAACTCAGGAGGTCTTTGTGTGGGTTTAACATGATTTATGATGTGTACTTTTATTGTTGAAATTCAGGATTGTCATCAGTTTCATAGTTTTGGTAATAGTGTGTTTTTAAAATCGACTTGTCATTGGGTTGCCTGAACTACTGGTCAAATAATCTGTTTTAAAGGTACAGTTCACCCAAAAATGAAAATTCTGTTATTGTTAATAAACCATCTGTTTTGGTGACCGTTGACTTCTGTTATACTGAGACATTTCTCTAAATATCCTTCACAGAAGAAAGCAAGTCATACAGGTTTGGAACAAACAAATGATGACATTTTGGCTGAATTATTTGTTTAAGGAAACCATCATGATTAGAACAGTTATGGGTTCAGCTGACTCCAATGTTTAAGGGGTTTTAAGATCAGATGTGTTCTTGTGTTCAAAAACAATGGTCTTGAGACATGCTTTTTACTGGTTTTAACTTGACACATTGTTTTAAAATCCTACATTTATGGTGGGATTCTCTGAATGTGTAGAGTTGTAGCTGAGGTACATTAAAGGAATAGTTTGCCCAAAAATGAACCCTCAGGCCATCCAAGAAATAAATGAGTTTGTTTCTTCATTTGAATAGATTTGGAGAAATTTAGCATTACATCACTTGCTCACCAATGGATCATCTGCAGTGAATGGGTGCCGTGAGAATGAGAGTCCAAACAGCTGATAAAAACATCACAGTAATCCACTAGTAACATGAATCCAGTCCATCAGTTCACATCTTGTGAAGTAAAAAGCTGTGTGTTTGTAATAAACAAATCCATTGTTAAAGGGTTATTTCCCCTCAAAATTGAAACTTCTGTCATTAATTACTCATCCTCATGTCGTTCCAAATCCGTAAGACTTTCATTCATCTTCAGAACACAAATTAAGATATTTTTGATGAATTTTTGATATTTCTTTGAGCACAAAAAGTATTCTTGTAGCTTCATAACATTACGGTTGAAACACTGATGTCACATGGATTATTTTAATGATGTCCTTACTACCTTTCTGGGCCTTGAACATGTCAGAAAGCTCTTAATTTGTGTTCTGAAGATGAATGAAGATCTTACGGTTGTGAAACGACATGAGGGTGATTAATTAATGACAGAATTTTCATTTTTGAGTGCACTATCCCGTTAAGATATTTTTAACTTCAAACCATTGTCCCTTCTAAAGTATGAGTCCTCTATCCATAATTTTGCTTTCTCAGATACAGATGAATTCATTGATTAATTGAGTAACTTGTTGGATCACTAGTCGATTTGTTGACTAAACCCTATAGTGTATTATTTTCATTAATGAAAAACTCTAAGTCCTTGGCTAAATTCATAATCCTGTCATACTGTAAATCTATTCTCACATACCCTAACTATGTACAGTTTTGTCAATCCTAAATTGGTTTTGACAGGTTGTTTCTCTTTTTTTCCTCAACTTTCCTATTTTTGGGCCCCTGGTGTTTGAGACCTTGATGGAAGTACAACAAATAACTGGCATTTAGATTACAGTTTATATTTTCATGAACCTTGAGTCTTTGGCCTTGAGTGGTTTGCAGTGCAAATGGTCCTGTAGGGCATGTGTGATGTGCATATATTTGAGACAACCTGAGGGTGAACATAGTTTCTCTCTGTCCCTGAGACCTGAAGCTTTGGCCATGGAATAGATTTGCTGTTTTTCTTTATGAATATGTGAAAGGAATATGACTTACAGAATTAGGAAGTAAACTGAATGAACAACAACATTAATGTAATAGGTTCGTTGGAATAGGTTGGTTGGAAATTATGTATGTGGCTTTTACAATATGAAAGGTGACAAATAGATGAATGCTTTTATTTTACAGGAACTGCTATTAGTTTAGTTAATGTCTCTCATTTCCTCAACAGAGCTTTTTTCTTCAGGTTTTTGGACAGAAGATTAACTCTATGGTTGAAGCCAAATGGCTTTGTCCAGGCTGTCTGGTCTGGTCCTGACCAGACAGAAATTCCAAGCCAAAACAGTCATGTTTCTCAATAAACCATGTGCTTCAACATTTCCAATCCAAATACATTATTTGGTGTATTTCAGTGTTTGCATCCAGGTAAAATGGAGCAGAAAGACACCTGTTTTGTGGTGCATTTATGATTAATTGAAGCACTGCAGGTGATTTTCTGAAAAATGCCTTAAAACCGTAAAATAAAATTAAAATTACAATATTTAAGACCTAGTGCACATAGTATGAATTTGGCCACAAGTTTGCCATCTGAGACTAATTTTAGCAATTGCAAAAATTTTATTTTGGATATAATATATAAATCTAGAAGATGTAGGCCATATCGTACAGAGAGTACACTCAGCTTAAATGTGTTTCAGTAAAGATTATTTATTTATATAACCCACTTAGATCATTCATGTTCATGTAGTGGCTCCAATTCCCATCTTTAAACATCCCATATACATTTCCAGTTAAAAGTTTGGAATTTTTAAAATATGTTTTAAAGAAGTCTCTTATGCCTACCAAGGCTACATTTGAACAGTAATAAGGTGAAATATTATTACAATTGAAAAGAACCGTTTTGTACTTTAATGTATTATAAAATATAATTTATTCCTGTGATGGCAAAACTGAATTTTCAGCATCCATCACTGCAGTCTTCAGTGTCACATGATCCTTCAGTTTTGATCAAAATGCAGCCTTGGTGAACATAAGAGACTTCTTTTACATCAAAAAAATCTTTATTATTTCAAACTTTTGTCCGTCTAGTAGTGAATCTAAGCAAATGTTGATTCGTGAATGTTAGACCTCTAAATCAAACAGCAGCCACCATAAATGCAGAGCATTGCGTTGAGCTCCAACACCACAAATATTTGCATGTATTTGTTGTGCATCACTGCATCAAATGTACAGGTCATCGCTGCATCTCCTAGGGACATCCAAGATTTGAATTAGCAATGCTGGGATTACAGGAGAGCTTCAGGGGGCTGGCGGAGAGCTGCTTTTCTAGGGCTCAGTCTCTGAGCTGGGGAATTTAAACATGAATACATTATAGGCTTAAGACATATACATGCATGGGCATATGTGTGATGCATATGTTATCAGCATTATAAGAAAAAACATGCATAAAACTTAACTCATTTGTGGCTACATGGTTTTGTGATCTATAAATGTGCCGTGCCTTATGGTAACTGTAAAAAAGGGGATGGGCTGTAAATTTATCATGTAATTTAATAAAAAAAAAATTTATTATGATTTAAATAAGTATTTGTACTATATGTAATATGTTAAGTATAAGTAATATTATATTTATATTATTACATTGTTATTTATTTTTAATTTGATATAATTATATGTCTTATTAATACTATACCATTCAAAAGTTTGGGGAGAATTTTTTTTTTAAAGAAATGAATACTTTTATTTAGCAAAGCCACATTAAATTTGATCAAAAACAGCAAAGAAAGTTCTGTTTTTAATTGTAATAATCTTTTCACAATATTGCTGTTTTTACGGTATTTTTGTTTTATTACAGTTAGATTATTTTATACTATGATTTTGAGATTTGAGGTTGTAAAATATATTTCTAATACTTTCTCTAAATAACAAAAAATCCCAGATTTTCAAAGTGGTGAGTGACCTTTTGACCACACTGTATGTTTCCTATAATACCAGGTAAACAAAAACTATTTACATGTTTAGTGCACTTGATAGTGCTAAATATTTGCAGAGAGAAAGGCCATGTCTGAGGGTGACCTTGCTCATGTATGTGCGTGCATGTGCTTAAAATGGCTGCAGTGATAAACAAACACTCATCTTCAGTTCACGGCTGCTATCAAACGCTACTCCCGCTCATGATGCACGAGCCGGGTCACAGAAGCCAAGTCTGTTTCACCTCAGAATAAAAAATGAAAACGGCAACAACAAAAAGAATTCCAAGCACCTTGCCCTCATGACAGAACGAACGCACGTGCCCAGTATAGATTGAGCCCCGAGCTGTCAGAGCTAATTGAAAGTAATAGAGCCTGCAGTCATTGGATTAGCGTGTCAGACATTGATACTGTTGGGCTGGAAACAGTTGGTCCAGAGATTGAATGATATTAGAACTGGCAGGGGCTGTTTCCAAATGCGGACTGTGAAAGGCTTTGGGCGTTTTGCTTTAGGATTTTTCAAAGGTGTGAATCTTGTTTCATGATGCATCAGAATGTTGTCCTCCAGAGTGGAAATGCATAATGCAAAGAGGCCTCAGGGTGAGCGGTGACCTAATATTTTATTTATTTATTTATTTTATTTTTTTAACAGAGGATCTTGAAAAAGTTATTCAAGGATAACTTTTCCTCAAGAAATATTGCTCTCATAAATAATACAAAAAAGAAATTTACTACATTATCTTCTGGTAATATTAAAATTGCTGGTTGCTATTGCTAGAATATAAAAACATGATAATAAAGCATTTGCTTCTTTTGCCGTTGGATACATCGTTATATTTAAATGAATATTTATATACCTAAAGCTCTCTCATCATTAACTCACCCTGATATTGTAGCAAACCCATTTGACTGACTGACTTTTGTGTCATAC
>JAFVLL020026865.1:0-50264 GCA_021397915.2 Tor tambroides | reverse complement strand
GCACAAATACAGCAGCGCATACTGTAGCCTGTATCATTTCATATTATGAAAAAAAATCACGAAATCAATAACTTCTGTAGCTTTAAGGATTCATCTATATTTAATATAGAATTTAGTGTTTGATAACTTTATTCAATTTCTGTATATTTCCTACTTGTTGAAGGGTACAGGTAAATATGATTTATTATAATGAGTTTATGTGAAGATTGTTTTAAGTTCACTTAAATTAGAAGTTGTTATTTGTTAAGTCTAATAAATTTTAAAATTGATAGCTCTCAATTATACTGTAATGTTGAATGAATAAAGTCAGTGGTTAAATATTAGGAAAAAAATAACAGTTTCCTAGAGACATCAGCAGTTGGTATCTGTGGTACTCACCTTCAGTCATAAAAAAAAAGATGCCACTAAACAAATATTAAAAATAGACTGTCTTTGTTCTTTCTGCACTAATGTGAAGATTGAATGTGAAATTATTGCAACATAGAAGTATATTTTCAAACTTTAATGTTAGGTGGGATTATTCACGATTAATTTAAAAAAAAAAGTGTGATTAATTAGTTAAATTTTTTTTAATCGATTGACAGCACTAGTCTTAACTGAAAATGTTGTTTTGGATCCCAATGACATTCATTTTATGGACAAAACAGTACTCCGTGTACCTTCTTTTTAGGTGAATTGTCCCTTTGATTTCATACTCTGGAACATTCCCGTGGATAAAACTTTTCACCAGTTTTTGATTGTCACCAGTTCTCAAAGCTTGCTAAGATAATGGTCTGATGGAGGAGAAATGACCTTGTGTTGGACATCTGGCATGAAATGCCATAAGTCTTTCCAATCTGCTTCTTTCAGGGTCTGTGCAAACAAAAGTCTGCTGGAGTGGAAAGACAGCCGCTACGGCTCTAAAGACATCTTTGGTCCACGGCCCCTGGCAAAGTGTCGCTGAAGCATTTTACACCTGATTAGTAAACCCATGCAGGCCACCCAGACATATGTTTCTTGAATGATGCCCACATGAAGGATGACTACCACATGGATGGAGATGATAAAAGAGTGGATTTACACTTTATGAGACTTACTATGACACATCAGTGAAAAAAGGTCATGGAAATTACATTTGGATTGGCTTCTACCTTCAGAACAGTGACAGATTAGATTCCTTTACCTCTAACACTTAAGTGTCCATTAAGCGGGCCATCCATAGCTATCAGAGTGACGGCATCTATGTTGTCATTATCAACAACCTGTAGGTGCTCCCATGTGATTGGTCTGGATTGGCCTTCCAGCAGATCCAACCCTGTAAGCATAGAGATGTTTAGCCTCAGTTTCTCCTTTATAAGATTGTTTATTTTAGCTAATCTGCTAACATACCCATATTCCATGAGACTCGAGGAGCATTGGTCTCTGCGGTGCGGATAGAGATATGCATTAAGATAGGAGGACTCGGGACAAATGAGCCATCGTTGGCCTGAAACTCCACCTGGACAACAAATGAAGTTACATTTTTATTGAATTTGACGCTATTTTTATTGAATATGACACATAGGGCCAGATTTACTAACTAAAGTCTTTTGGCGTTAAAATAGTACTGTCAGGATTTACTAAAGATGCGCAGTGAAGAATTAGCGTTGAAAAAGCATGGGCAGTTATTTTTGCGCCTGTCGTTATTGAATATGCATTTGTAGGAGTTTCCCTTTCAGACGCAAAATTTATGGGAGGAGAATTCATTAAAATGCATCACAAAACGCGATTTACTAATCTTTCCGCTCGTCAAATTACTGGTATTTGCGCCATTATTTAATGCCCAAAAAAGCATGTCTTAAAGCAGATGCTAATTTGCGCTGCTCTTGGTAGATTGTGCTGGTCATTATGGAAATTATCTGGCTGTGTTTGTGTTCTTTAATGTGCGCATTGTCAGTAAATCACACGCAGAATTTTCCCCCTCCCATCGGCGCTTTTATGGAATTGCGAGTCGGGACTCGAACACAGGATGTCCACGAGGCTATCGGTGCTGACAGTCATTGTAAAAATTTTATAACACATTTATAATATTATGAATATGTATTTTAGCATTATTCTAAATGTTTCACACATTTATAATAAATTTTTCCCACAGTATAATGTGGTGATATTTTAGTAGTATTTACTATGTATTAGTTTCAGTATCAGTAATTTCAATTTTTATTTTAGTTCAGTTAGCTAGTTGCCAAGTTTTTTTTAAATCTAGTATTTTTTCAATTTTAATTAATAAAAATGATTTTAATTCTGTTAACAATAACAACACTGGTAAAAAAAAATGTCTTTATACAAATAATATATTTGTAATAGTATAAAAAAAACCCTGAAAATCCCTGGGCTAGACTAATAGGCATGTTTTTTGATCTTATGTTTTTACAGAAAAAATAAAAATGTACATCTGCCTGTCAAAGTTCCCTGTACAACAACAGTTTACTGATTCCTAACCTCATAGTTCCTCCTGGTTGTGTGACTGCTGTTTGGGGGCTGATAGGCGATTTTCATCTCATTCAGGTCTTGCCATGAGAAGGAGAATGCAGTTTTGGTGTGATCATCCAAATGAGTTATATATCCTTCCGCTGGAGGTTTGGTCACATTGAAGATCAGCTGGGCCTGAGGGGTTTCGTCATCTTTGGCATCCAGGGCAGCAGTGGTCATGGGGGTGAGAATGAACTGATCTACCTCCAGGATGAACGTAGACATGAAGGCAGCATTGGGGGGTTGGTTCTGCATGGCCCCCTGGATCAGTACAGGTATCCAGATACTCTCGGTCTAAGAAAGAAGAAGGGAAGGAGAAGATTCAGTGGCTTGTGTTATGTTTTCATATGAACCTGATTCTGATGCTGTTTTACCTCCAGCATGGCTCGAGAGGTCTGGTCCCTAAACTCCACCCTGATTGGGATGTAATCAATCTCAGGTGATGGAGGACTGAGGTGCTGGTATTTCAGAACTGAAGTGAGGAACTCGGTGCAGTCGGTCTTCAAAAACTCTACTTCCCTTGTGTTGTGGTCACAGGCTTTATTTCCTGGGCAGGCGATTCCAGTATGACGTCCTTGGAAAGTTTGAATGAAGATGAGAAGTTCTTAGAAATGGACTCTTTGTATTCATGTTGGTTTCATATGGTATTTTTTCTTTTTTAACTTTCACTCTACTTTTAAGGAAAAAGATCTATTTTTAGAATAGCCCTACAATTGTCATGTGGTGTGTAACATTAACATATTTTAATGTTTTCCATATTTTTGTACTAGTATTTTTTCCTATACATTTTAATTATTATATATAATGATTAAAAAAAACTATATATATATATATATATATATATATATTCAAAGTTATTAAACAAATGTCATAAATATTAATTCATCAATCAATCAATATCAATCAATAATAATTTTATTCCGGTCCTCACAAACAAATTTTCACAAGATAAATAAAAATACATAGTTACCGAAAAAGGTTAATCTATTTTCTAAGGTCAAAATGTTTTACAATTATCAGAAATGATTAAATATGAAAAAATATTTAATTTTTTGGGAGTCACACCACATGACATTTTAGTGTACATTTTAATCATCATTTTCAAAAATGTTTTAAAACATTTTTCAAGGTAAAAAAAATATATATTACAAATATTATTAATTAATAAAAATAACTGTTTTTATAGCATTGCATAAAATGCATTATTTTGTATACATTAAAATAATTATTTTCAAAAACATTTAAATATGTTTTTCAAAGTAAAGTAAAGTATTTTTACAAATATCATGAAGTATTAATTCTTATAAATTATTATGTTTTCAGTGAGTCGGAGTCACACCACATGACAATCTGAACTAATTTTGCCTTGTCATAATAAGTGCCTTCTCATAATTTAATGAGACTTATTGACCTTAAGGGTTCTGTTTCTGTTTTTGAACAGTGGTTGCACCACATGATTTTGTCGGTTGCACCATATGACACTTAAAAAGCTTCTTTATACACTGGGAATACCTCTTCTCAGTCCAGGCTCAGAAGACAGGATTGATTCAGGATCCTCAACGACCAGTTGACCAAGCATTGGGACGTTGATCTCAGAGCTGAGAAGACGCACCGTGCAGATCATATTGGGCTGGGTTTTAAAGGTAAGCACACTGCTATTGATGGCATTGGAAAGGCCGTAGAACTCAGAAACCACCAGAGGAACATTTCCAAGCTCTGTGAGGCTCTTTTGAGGTTCCACCACATGTACCTTTAGCAGCACAGTCTCAACAAAAGTCTCAGTTTCTGTAAACCTAAGTACAGGCATAGAAGAAAGCATTTGTGAGTATGGAAATTACATTAGGCCTTGGAAATACCTCCCAAAAGCCCTAATTGAAGTAACAGCTGTAACATGTTGGTGTTGGACAAGAATAATGACCACACAATGTTTCACCTGTAGACCCTCAGCATGACAGTGTCCTCCTCAAGTAGTGGGCTGCCATTATGAACATACTTCACCTCGTCCGGAAAGAAATGGCAGTCGAAAACCTGGAAAACATTACATCAATAATTTTTCTCACATGTTTTATAATGCATAAGCTAATTCTGGATATGTTTTGTTACAGTACCTGAGGAGTGAGTTTCCCCACTCTTTGCGTGATGGGCTCGGTGAGCACTACTTCGACCTTACAGGCCTCAGATACCCCGTCCGTGTGGAACTGAAGTTCACCAGCCGTGACAAACACCGACTGGCCTCTGGCTACCCGAAGCCCTGTGTTTGACCGAACTAGACTTGAAGCTTGGACATGTGGCCACAGGTGACTCAAGGTGAACAATGTCAAAGCAAAGATGTCTACCCCCATCTTTTTGTTCAGTTGCTTGATATCCAAGGTTATTCGCTTCAGATGAACTGTCTTGCTCTCATTTCCAACAGTATGCTGCATGAAAATGAGGAAAATCAACCAACAAAGCAGTATTAAATAGTACAATTCTTAGATTCATGAATATTTAAGAACATTAACAGACTACAAAGTTGACCTAAAACTGCACAATTGACCCTTCACAGGGAGTTTGATTGACAGGCGATCTAACCAATCATAACGCCGAATCTGCCATTTTTGTCCGAAAAACAAACCAAACCGAACTGGAGAGTAGGCTAACGTTGGTGGACTTTAACTTGAAAATTTGTGTGTACTGACGTCTTTCCGCAGTTGAAACAAGATACCTTCTGATTTTTATTCATGTTTATTTCATGCTATAACTAGTAAAGAGGCTTTAACTGAGGCACTACAGTGATCTTTTATGACACATTAAAGTGCCAAAAAACGGTATTTATTGTTTGAATTTCTTAAAAAAGGACAAAATTTCAAAGCAGAGACTGTTTCATACCAAAAGTAACCTGCTCTTGTTTGTCAGCAGTTGTCAGTGTCCTCTTTGCTCCGTGATATATTTTAAACTGCATGAGAGCCATGGCTTGTCGGACATAGCAACAGTAACTAAGGGGGGGGGCGGGTCTTTGCAAAGAGTGAACTGGACCTGACACAGGGATAGGGACATTCTCATTCTATAGAGCATTTGATTGGTCAGATATTTGGACACGGCCACAAGTGCAAGATGAGTCATCAATATTTTAGTCCTAGAAGAGACTGTGCATGTATCTGTTGCTTATACACTGCAAAAATAAATAAATAAACAAATAAAAGTATTTTAACTGAAAAACAAGATATATCTATATATATCTATATATATATATATATATATATATATATATATATATAAAATAAAAAATAAATAAAAATACTCATTAACAGTAGGATTTTTGCAGTGTAATTGTAAACTCAAACTAAAACTATTAAAATAAAGCTGCAATAAAATAAAATGAAATAATATAAATATAAATATTAGATTAAAAACATTAAACAAACATTAAATGAAACAAAAATGTAAAAAAAAAATTAAAACTGAATTAAAAATAAATTAAAGCTAAAAATAGGCCACATCAATCATTTCATCATTTAATACAAACCTAAATAGGCTAAAGGACAAATACATACTTATCTTCATGCCTCATTGTGCAAACATGCTCTTTCTAAATGGCTTTTGCAAATGTTTTGACATTCGAGAGAAGCTTTGAGCTCCAATAATATTTTAAAACCGCATGTTTAAATATGACTCAGCTTTAACACCGCACACTCTTCTTAACATTAAAAAACACTAACATGTTCAGACAAATAAAGCAGCAACAGCCTGAAGAACTTTGTAGAACTTTGTATAAGGTGCTTAGAGAAAGTTAGTAACTCAAAAACCTTGATTTGCATTTGAATTTAGTCCTGTTTTGCAGTGTTTTATCAGTCTAAAACACAAAACCGAGGATGGAGCGAGAAGAATAACATACCTCCAGCTGAATCCACAGTTGGCCTGTAGTTCCTTCAGTGTGTGTAGACTAACAGAACAGCTCAGCCCTCCTCAAACAGCAGAGGTTTCCCCTCAACTGCCCCCCTGCTGAAGAAAACCAGAAAGAACCGTTAGCAAAACACAAACAGAGCCTGAAAGACAGATAAAGAACAAAAGACAGTAAAATCACGCCTGTTTGCGTTCGTTTGTCACGTCCTACCTTGAAGCAGAGCAGCAGAACCATGTAGAGCGAAGGAAAAGACATGAAAAAGGGCAGGAAAAGTTCGATCTCCTCACACAGGAAATGTGCAGACTAGTTCCAAAGGTTTCTACTTTTCACAAACCCAGATGTTCCCATTCCCCAAAGATGGAAAGACCCTCCTGCTCTGAAAAAAAACAACAACGTAAGAAGGTTAGAGTTTATGAGTTGAGAAAGTGAAATTAGTAACAGCTTTGAATACGTTTTCAATTTTTCTTAGAGGCAACCCTGTTGGCTTTGATCTTTTACGGCCTTTGTGAAAGGAAATGGAAGTTGCGTTTTGTTGGCTAACCTTAACACAAAGGTGTTTTGACAAACTGTAGCACATCCGCACTCACATGATTCACAAACACAGTCTAGCCACCGCATACACCTTCCTCTTGCCCTAGGCTGACCCACGGGACAAAGGCATGCCTCCCCCCTGCTGTGCAACTCCGTTCAACCCCAGACTGATAAATGTGGGCCAGTCACTCTCGTCCAGCCCCGCTGCCTCTGCATGGGGGTGAGAAACTCAGTTACCATGCCATTCACTCAGTTTTTTAGGTTTTCAGGAAGTCATTATAAAGGAAACTATAGTGGACTGGTTACACAATTAGAGGTTGGAGTCATCCAGTGAAGTTTTAGCAAAAATGTCAAAGAAAAAATAAGTACATAAATAAGGGAACAACATGTGAATAAATAAACAGAATTACATAATATGGAATATTTATGATAATAAGTAAAAACAGAAATTAATTTGGGAGTAAACACTAAACAAACAAACAATAAATATTTATATACAGTAGTAAAATACGTGTACACTGTAAAAAATAAAAGTGGTTTCAAATTAAAATAATTTGTTACCCTGCTGCCTTAAAATTTTAAGTTTAGTCAACACAAATATCTAAGTTGTCACTTAGTACAACTTAACATTTTCAAGTTGACTAAACTTATTTGAGTTGACTAAACTTAAAATTTTAAAGCAGCCGGGTAACAAATTATTTTAAGTTGACTCAACAAATTTTATAATCATAGAAATGTAATACAGAACAATTAAGGGAGAAAAAACATTACAAATTAATTCTGGACATTTTGTAAAACTATGAATTATGGGATAGATTTACTAACAGCTTGCGCCAGCGCAAACCGCCTTTTGGCGTTAAAATAGTACTGTCAGGATTCACTAAAGACGCACAGTGAAGAATTAGCGCTGAAAAGGTGTGACCTGTGCCTGACCTTGTAGGAGTTTTCCTTTCAGACACAAAATTTATGGGAGGAGAGTATTAAAAGGAATCACACAACGTGATTTACTAACGTTTGCGCTCGTCAAATTACTGGTATTTGCGCCGTTATTTAACGCCCCAAAAAAGCATGTCTTAAAGCAGACGGTAATTTGCGCTGCTCTTGGTAGATTGCACTGGTCATTATGGAAATGATCTGGCTTCGTTCTTTAATGTGCGCGGTAAATCACACGCAGAATTTTCCCCTCCCATCTGTGTTTTTATGGAATTGCGCTCAAACGCTAATTTGTCCTGTTTAGTAAATCTAGCCCAAAATATGCAAATATGCACAAAATATGAACTCCTGTTCAAATGTTTAGTAAGACTTATTTAATTAAGAAATTAATATTTTTATTCATCAAGGATGCATTAAACTGATCAAAAATGACAATAAAGACATTTATAATGTTACAAAAAAATATTTCAAAACAAATGCTGTTCTTTTGAACTTTCCATTCAATAAAGAAAACTGAAAAAATGTATCAAAGTTTTAAAATATTACCAAGCAGCACAAATGTTTTCAACATTGGTAATAATTAGAAATGTTCAGCAGCAAATTAGCATATTAGATTGATTTCTGAAGGATCTTGTGACACTGAAGACTGGAGTAATGATGCTGAAAATTCAGCTTTGTATCACAGGAATAAATTACATTTTAAAATATATTCAAATAGAAAACAGCTATTTAAAACTGTAATAATATTTAACAATATTATGTGTTTTCTGTATTTTTGCTCAAATAAATACTGCCTTTGTAAGCATCTTCTTCTTCTTTTAAAAACATAAAAAAAACTTACAAAACCCAACTTTTTTTTGTAAAATCAGAAATAATTCTAGAACAAATACTAGACAATAAATAAATGTGATAAATATTTATGTATATAAATACACAAGAAGGTCCCAACTAAAACATTGTGTATAAAAACATTTATTTAAAATTATTTTCTTTGCAGATTTGGAACAAATCAAGTATTTAGATCTAGCTTAAAGTCTATTTCAGATCTTCTCTGGTAACAAAAGTCAAGATGACAAAAAGTCAAGATGACAACTATCAGAAAGTGGCAAATCGCTAAAAAATATTGATCATTATATTGGTCTACCAAGTACGATAGACTGATTTCCCCCCAGATATCTCCTCGTCTAAGATCAGTTCTTAACCTACTTTTTCTGTTTTCTTTAGACATTTACGAGATCCTGCAGTGACTTACATTCTCATACATATATCAAAGTCTCCGGAGAGCTGAAGTGGTATAACACATGCTGTAATGAAAATACAACTTGTCCTGCCCTAGTTTGAGCCCTGGATTTCCTGCTTAATGACGGCACCCCTCACTTGCTGGATTCCTTTGAGTAGGCCTAATTTTTGCTCTTTTTGGTGTTTTTTTGGCAGGATAAACTAGTAAATATCCTTTGAGGATTTTAAAATGAAAATTACGTATAAAATATGGTGATTTTTAATATCTAACTCCCTCTCTCTCTGACTGAGTGAGTGGTTGATTAACAGATCTGAGGCCGCATGCAGACAGAGCTGATGGCGCCGACACGTCGCTTCTAATTAATCCAGTGCTGCGTCCAATCAAGAATGTGTTGAGGCATGTTTAACGAGACCATGACACAAATCGCGGTCACTTGTTTCCAGTTCAGCCTGAGCTGCTGGCTGAAAATACCCTGTCTTCTTGCTTAAAAATACCTTTCCATGTTCTAATGTTTAGCTTTATGATGTTAAAGGATGATAAGTGTTTTACTTCTGTATTATAATGACCGACTTACAGAAAAGACTTAAGCAAATGTAATCTGCAGTAGTGTTGTTGTTGTTCATTAAAAACTATTAAAAACCATTTTGGGTAACTGAAATAAATCTGAAAAATAAAATAAAATAAAATAAAATTTAGATGAAAAAATTCAATGAAAATTAGAAATGTTGGCATATATTTTTGAAATAATTGAAGTACTAAAATTACTCAAAACTGTAACAAAGTAAAGCTATATAGTAAAAAATGACACAAGCACATCAAAATTACTAAAACTAAAATGAAAACTGAAAATATGAAATAGATCATTCAGAATATTAATAAATAATACAGTAATATAAACAGTAAATGATAACAAAATAACTTAAGAATTTTTCCCCCCACATTAATAACTTGGTCCAAATGGAATCTGCAGCAGTGCAGTTATTGTTAACTATAATTAAAAATTGTTTTCAGTAATTGAAATAAAAAAAAAAAAAAAAAAATATTAGATGGAAAAACTTAAACCTTAATAAAAATTAGAAATATTGCCTTGGCAACTAACTGAAATAAAGCTGAAGTACTAAAATCACTCAATCTAAAACTGAAATAAATATTAAACTGTATCAAATTAATAACTATATATTAAATTGAGCTATACTGTATATAATTTTTTTTTTGGGGGGGGGGGGCACAAAAGCACATAACAAAACTACTAAAATTTAAATTAAACTAACTGAAAATATAAAAATAAAAGCTAATTCAAAATATTAATAAATAATAATATATAAACAATACTAAAACAAAGCTAATTTTGGGTGAATTTATTTATTTTTATAATTACTGTAGCTTTATTAATAGCCGAAATCTATGAAAGCCCATTTCCCCCACTGAATAAAAAAGGTAATTGCGACTTTTTGTCTCGTGATTGCGAGTTTACATCTCGCAATTCTGACTTTTTTTCTCAGAACTGCGTCATAAAAAGTCAGAATTGTGAGATAAAAAGTCGTAATTACCTTTTTTATTTTTTAATTCAGTGGCGGAAATGGGCTTCCATAGAAATCAGTCAAATTCACAAAAATATTTGAAATACAAAATTGCAATGAAAATGGGACATGTGAAACTTCATGAAGGATTGGTGTTTCAAATCTGCAAAATGTTGTGAGAATATTATGTGGACTTAGATATAGAAAGCAGACCCTAATAGTTGTTAGTATTAGTATTGTATAACTAAAAACAAGCTTTGAATGTGTACTAAACCCCTTTAAAAACTACTCAACTTTCTGCAGTCTTATTGCAGCGTAAAAAAACACGCCTTCTTTTTACAATCTCATCTTTGCGAATATATTTGACACTGTCACAGAGTTGAGAGGATGCCAGCAACTTGTATACGCTTTAGTTTTAATGCCATTTGAAGTGTCCAACCACTCCTGATATGTTCTGACTGCTACCCTTTCGCAGTAGCGGCACTGGCCGAGTGCCCACCTTGGCCTTGGGCATCTGTCATATTTGGGCCTTGACTTTTTGTCTGGTACCAAGTTAATGTAGCTTCTAGACCGTAGCATGAGCTGGGAAGTTTACAGACAGCTGGCTAATTGTAGACTAGAAAATCGATGTAAATGCGACAATATCCTATACTAGCATAATAACGTGCAATGATTATTGAGTTTAAAGGTAGTTTTGATCATCCAAGTACCAAGAGTTTCTGAAAAGTTGGCACAAGATTATCATGAAGAACATTTTTAATTAACAGGTAATGCTTGCATATCACTGGAGACTGGGAGGATGAGGATGTTGATTTAACGCCTTACGATCACAGGATCAAATAAGGTGATATTCCTCATTCGTTCAGCTAATCAACAGTAGTAGGATTGGTGATGCTGGCATGGTATCTGACCCTGAAGCCCAATGGCAGCCTTTTCACTGCACCAACTTTGTGAGTTGTGAACAAATGCAGTCTTTGTGTTTTTCTTCACTTCCTTACAGATTGTGTCAGAGATTATCGTATTTCTTGTTGGAGCTAAATGCAATAAACCAAGCAAGGGTGCTTAATTACGCCCGAAAAGTTTTAATTGATAACTTTACTATGTGTTTCGTATGAGATATGATGGAAATAATTAGCATACTAGTTCCAGAGTAATTCTGTAAAGAATTAGAGTAAAGAATCTTACTAACAAAAAGCTACAGTACCATGCTAATATAATGTTTTTAGGCATGGTAGCATAGTAATACCATGTTTTTGGATATATACACTGTTCATAGTTTGGGATTAGTAAGTTTATGTTAATTAAAGAAGTCTCTTTGAATAGAATTAAAAATATACAGAAATATTTTGAAACTGTTCACTGAAAGGTTCTGTGGCACCACTATGAATCCCTCCCTTTGGAACTTTTAATTTTAAAAGTGTGTATTTATATGCACAGGCCATTGTATGAAGAATTACACAATTGTTCAAAGTAAACACATCTTACTAGCAAATCAAACAAAAGCACTTGTACTATTAACACTAATTGGGACTCTTTGAATGCTAACATCCACCTTGAGATTGTGGGATCTTCCCGGAGTTACTCTGAGACAAGCCTAAAGTGTCAGTGTGACTCTATAGGCCACCAGAGGATAACTGACAAGCTCCTGCAGTGAGGACTTGTCAAATGTAATGAGCACTGATGAATCATGTGTGATATGTGGAGGGATCAGGGATAAAGGAAGAGTAAATCTGTAGAGGGGAGGCCCACAGTCTTCCCTGGGGTATCAGGTAAGGGATTCTGCTGCATTCTGGGTATTAGGAGAGCTGTGTGAGAATTTTGGGAGGTGGGGGGCAGTGGTCTTGAGGAATCATGGGAGATGTTGACCATCGCTGGCAGTAAAAAGGGAGTTATCCTGTAATTATGCAAATGATGCTGACTTTGATGCAAAATGCCCCAGACTGGTCACTAATGTTCATGGCTCGTGAAAGGGCAATACTCCCTAGGAGAAATAACGCATGTTAGCTGAGTGGATGAAGAGAGAGAGTAAGTGAGAGAGATGTGGATTAGAGCAAGGAAACAAGTAGGGTTGCATGGACTCTTAATGAGAGTCGTAGGCGATTCCTCCAGCACAGTGCATTATCATATTTCCACGTAATTAGCTTGTTTTTCCACATGAAATGAAAAAGCGGGTCGACGGTGCATCCAGTGCTGGAGGGTTAAGACGGGGTTGCCACCCTGCATCCACCTCTTCCCTTTGAGATGAACTCTCACCCCATCAAATAACAACAACAACCCCCAATCTCCATTATCTGGCAATGACATGTTCATATTTGGATAAATGTAATTCATGTACAGGGAGATTAAGTTTTCTCAGTTATGGATCTCATGAATAGTGTATGCAGGCCAATCAGTATGGGTGAGGGGCATTTTGAGAAGGTGAGAGTATATGGTAAAAAGAGACATGAGCAGATGACTGCTGGCACTATAGCTCTATATCAAAACCCATGAGATCCCTCAGGGTTCTATATTGGGGCCGCTTTATTTTGAAGAAATTCACTCAAACTTTTCAGTTGAACTTAAGCAGAAATTACAGTGTTTACTCTCAAAAGTTACATAAAATATTTGCTAAATGGTCTTAAGGTGCACTGAATATGTGTTACTCATTAAAACAATACAAATAATAGTGGTAATAATAATTAAAAAAACATATCAAGACTCCTCATATTAGTAGACTTAAAAAAGTTTTGTTTTGTTTACTGTACGTGGAGTGGGTCATCTCATGGGGGTTGACATGTTAAGATCACATGACCAGCTGAATAATACTCTTGTTGAATTTTTTTCTCAGAATTGTAAGATATAAACTCACATTTGCGAGTAATAAAATCAGAATTGCAAGATGAGAATTGCAAGATATAAACAGGCAATTCTGACTTTTTTCTCAGAATTATCTCAGAACTTTATAACCCACAATTGCGAGTTTATATCTTGCAATTCTGGCTTTATAACTCGCAATTGCAAGTTTATATCCTGCAATTCTGACTTCAGATCACGCAGTTCGGAGAAAAAAAGTCAGAATTGCAAGATGTGAACTCGCAATAATTGAGAAAAAAAATTGAGAATTGTGAGATAAAAAGTCACAATTACCTTTTTTTTATTTTTTATTCAGTGGTGGAAATGGGCTTCCATACATATTTCTACAATGGCATCTGTAAAAAGGTTTTATTTAAAAAAAAAAAACAAGTTTTAAAATATAAGCTTTTGCATCAAACTGCATTCAGACTAGGTGTTGGTGTAAATCAGTTGTCATTTGGACTGATAAAAAAAATTTATTGAATGCACCTTTAAATATCCTAACACGTTGTTATCAGTGATAGATTTCATACACATTTACAATAAAATTTGGCCACAAATACTGTTTAAAGAAGGAGTTTCATTTTTAATAACACTAGTCCGCCAACAACTTCATGTGGGGAGGGTGTTGTTCTTGGTCTTATTTGCGCACAACTATATGTCAAATTGACGAAAGACGCAGCATAAGTCATGTGTTGTGTTCTGGATAAAGGTCTGATGTGACAGCCACGAACAGATTTACCAGCAGCTACGGTAGCCACGTGTCTCCTCTAGTGCCCGCTGAAGCAGCAGTGCAGTAACTTTGCATTAGAGAGAATGGCTGGAGTAAACTTGGCCACCATCCTAGCGTCATGCCTCATCGCTTACTGCCTAAAGAGGATGGAAGCTTCCACCTCTGTTCTTCGGAGCTTGTTCAAATAAATCTTGAAGAAACGCATAAAACTTCAACTGGTCTAAAATATAGGCTGTGTGGCCTTATACTAATTGTATACATAGCCACATTGTAAGAATCTAGATCGAATTGTTGTTGTAGAGCAATAGGTTTGTTTTCACAGATGACATTTACTGATGCAGTAAATAATAAGTAGGTTAAATTTAAACTTAAAAATCATGAATATTATGGACACAGAATTGCCTACAAAATTTTACAGTTTAAATATATAACTAATGCAATAACACCCAATGGAGGTCTTGCCTTGTTTGTGTACTGTGCATCCTCTCTCACTTCCTTTTTGTTGCAAACTTGGTCTCACCAGGGCTGGAGAATCTTGGCGAGGTGACTCGCGCAGACAAGGGCAGCGTGGCGTTGGTCCAGAGCTCTGGCCACATCCCAGTTCAAGCTTAATCACAGTCTCTGGTCAGTACAAGTCCCTTTCCCTTTCACAGCCAGCTGACATCAGAGCGGTCTGGGACAGGGAAGCAGAGCTGGCTGCCATCCGCACGGCTCTGCCTCCGTCCCTGGCTGCTCACGCATGCCAGACAGGTGTGTAATCTTCAGTTGGAGATGATGGAGGATGGTAGGCACTTCAGATCAGCACACATAGCCCTGGCAAAGAGGGGGTCTGGGTGGGGAGGGGGGGAGGAGGAGTGGGAGGACCTGCTAAAACCACGAGCACAGATTGCACGGGAGAGCCAAGCCTGGGCCTGCCAAGCCTGGGTGACCTAGTCGCTATCTTCGTCCAGACGCCGGGTGTCTCAAGGTGTCAAGTGGCTTGTGTATTTGTGTACAATCAGAATGTAAATGCGTCTTAGGTTATGCTGTCCACGTAAAGCAAGGAGGCTGACTCATTCTGATTAAAACAGAGAGGACAACGTTATACAGACAGCACAAGCAGAATACGTCACATAACAGGGAACACAAGCTTAAAAATGCAAGCTCATCAAAAGCCATTCCTCCCCTGATATTTTCGATTTGTCCTCACTTTTTGGGATAACATATCTATTTTGGCATTTAATCAATAGGGTAAGATGCCCCCCATAAGAACAATATGGATTTACTTTTTAAATTATAATATATTTAGATATAAGTGTAGCATGTCCACGATGATACATCAGCCAATGTGTTATTATAGGAAATATAAATTTGTTAATTTAGTTTTTTTTTTTTTACAGCATTCATGTAAAATACAAATTTATCTATTGTATTTATAATTTTATTTTGACACTTTAGTTGAATAATTAAATAACCGATGAGAGACAAAGCAGAATCAAAACAGATTAATTTGAAAGGTAAATTTATTCTATTACTTATATACAAGCATATGAATATTTACATATTTAATAGCCCATATTTTAATTGAAGATATGTCACAGTAGCAACACTATGAATGCAAATTTAATGATTTCACTCATTTAACCTATAGGTTTTAACGAAAGCAAAGATGTCTGAAACGTACATCTAATTAGTTGAAATATTAATTATTCACCCATTAATTACAATAAGTATTACATTCAAAAATAATAATACCACTAACAGCATGCCCATGCCACTTGGGGTCTTCTGTGCCAGTTTGGGTGGTGGGAATCCATTTTACCTCAAGGGTCTAAATTTATTTTATTACTTCAAAATAAAAAATATAATTTTTACTGCACAAATCTAAAAACATTGACGTGTCCACAGATTCCTCATTAACAAATAGACACAAAAAACTGATATTGAACAAAATACGGTGTCATAGATCACTATTTTCCCTTTTCGATTGAGAAAAAAAAGTCAGCGCCACAAAATACTATAAAACCCACTATAATCAGTTAAGTTGTTTACACTGGCGATTTGTTGCGACAAATCGCCAAAACTGCAAAACTGCTGCCTCGTTCTATTTATGACGTTAAAAAAAAAAAGAAAAGTTCAAATGATTTTTAACGGTCGCTTTGTCAGCTTAACGGTCGCGTCTGGTGTAGACATGGTGTTACTCGCTTTCCGTAATGATCTGCATTGGACGGCACATTGATAAAACGTAAGTTCTTTCATTATTTCTCACGTTATTATAGATTTACATATCACAGATACATCGAGAAAACTTAACTGTTGTTTAAAACATGTTTAAGATAGTTGACGGTTGCTGACCCGCGCAAAAAAGCAAAACACGATAGAGTTGCGTGTACTGATCTATCTGCGGTCATGCGACACAAACTTCAATGATTGTACTGCGAAAATTACTTGCAGAAATTCCTTAAAAGCTCCTCTAAAGCTTCCAGTATCTGCATTAAGTATTTTCATATCTATTTATATTACATCCTACGATGTAGGAAATGTCTCACGGCGACCAGCGACCATTGTTCAACAGTATTTTCTCATTTTCTCACCGCAACAGTACCATTGTTCAAATAATACGTGAATAATACGTGTTATGATTACGCCTATTAACATTTGGGGTAAGTAAATAAATAAATAAACAGTCAGACGTGAAGGCCATGTATGCAAATGAGTGAAGAAATGTCAAATTTGCATACATTTTCAGTGACCCCCGTCGCTGTCTTCCTTCCAGCGAACGCTGCCATCTCCTCTGACAGCTCGGGCCATTGTCCAGACGCCCTGTTTTGAATACAGCCTGTCAGAGAGAGTGAGTCTGATTTGAGGTGACAGCAGATACAGCCCGAATGACTGACCGGCCACTGACATGTACACACATACACACACACACACACACACACACACACCAAAGATGTGCTCTGGGCCTAGCTGAAGTCCTAGAAGAAATACAGAATAAAAGCCACTCAATTATGCAAATGTTTCTGTTAATTTAATCAATTACATGTTGACTGTACATCAAAAAGTATACAAGTAACCTGGAGGTCTCATATGCAAAGAGGCTTTTGACTGAAGCTAGAAAAAGGGGACAAGTGCAATCTTATAAGATAACATATGCATGGACAGGCTGCCAGTCAAAATTTTCAGTCAAAAACATTATGTACACACTCATAATGTGTGTATATTATATACATATACAAAATGCATTTGATTAAATATAGGCATTTTTAAGATATTTATTTACTCATAATCTGTTTAAAAAAAAAAAAAATATATATATATATATATATATACAGCTACCATTAAAGCCATGGTTATATGTATGAACACACCTTGATTAAGGTGTTTTGCATTTGGATTCCCTCTGCTGGACTTTATTGGCAATGCAGCAGGATGAATCCTTGCATTTGTACTTAATCTATTCAGACTGTCTCTTATAGTCCGACCTCAATTAAATAAACAAGAAAGCTACTCCGTTCACAACTAAGTTCTTTAAAATGCATGAAGGTTTGGCTTTATGGTATTTGTAATTTAAATCTGCTTAAAGTAGGCTAGCATTTCGGAAATGCAAATGTGAGGACAATGATTTGATCTGCACGATTAATATATTCATTTATGTTCCAGGTCCCCACCTTGCATTATGCTATTTAATTTAGATGAAGTCTTGCCTGGAGGTGATGAATTTTATAAGCCAAATATATCAGTGATAATGTCAAATGTCAGGTGGGCTGGTTGCCAAGAAAGGAAAAAGAAAACGCAAAAAAGAAAATGCTTTTTTATATTTATTTTAGCTTTTATTTAATGCAAGCAAATCATATGCCATCATCTATATACTTTATTAACACTATTGTATAAATTAATGTAATTTAAAGGAAAATATATTAATAAAAAACTGATCATTAAGTGAACTTATTATTTAATACTTTATTAGAAACAACAACTGAATGAAGGCAAATAAAAATACATTTTGGTGTAACGTAATATTTATATAGATATTTCTAAAAAACTGTAGGCATTAATATTAACTGAAATAAAAATTAAGCTAATTTAATATTTAATCCACACACATTTTAGTTTTGCTTCAAGGCACAATATCAAATCCGAAACCCATTTTTAACAGTCTAAATGGTTTTATGTATTTATTTATTTTTTTTACATTGCATAATTTTCTTTATGGTTTTTGAGGACGTGCTCATGTTGGCATATGACAAATTTGTCTGCTTCTGCCAAACGACAGATTCATTTCTGTCAAAGTACAGTAAAGTTTGATTGGACACATGAAACTTTTCACCAAACCAAAAAAACTGCATTTTCATTTCGTATTTTTCCGCTCCCGTTCCCGACTGTATTCACTAGTTGTGGACTACAGGACATCTTACGGACTGCTGCCAAGTGCTTCGGTCTCCATGCTCTTGATCTACAGAGGTGTGTGGAGCAGATATAATTTTATTTGACTGCTGCACAGTTCACCTGAGGCGTCAGATGCTGCCTGACACGCTGAGCATTTAGGGAGCTAACACATCTATTATATATACATGAAACCTAACTTGGGCACGAACAGCAGATGTTGCCAAAGACGCAAGTTTTGTTGTCGGCTTAGCGCGGGGAATTGTATAAATAGGACACGTCGGATGCCCGTTCACATTCGTATTGCTTGCAAATGGACACACGTGCGTAAACACCCCAAGTAAGAACACGCAAGGCCCTGGATGAGATAAGAAACAGCAGCGAATGTGGCCGGACGGCATATATTGGCCACAGTTGAAGACCTGGCTGTGAGCTGCGTGGACAGGAAACAGATTTCGCTCCTCAAACACAGCGTTCCTCAGCCAGATCCAGACTGTGAGTTCGCTGCCAGCCACTGTTCACAACCAGCCTGGCCACAATCACTGTGAAAACCCATTCTGTTTGTTGTGTCAATGTGTTGTACCAAAAAAAAAGAATAAACAAAAAAAAACTTACAAGCCTAAAGTGGGATAGCTAAGGGGGGTTGGGTTGCCCACATGGGACAGGAGCCATCTCAAGCTGGACAGGTTCCCCATCATATGGCAGTCTTACACACAGCACATGGTTCTTGCTGAACATGACAGCCACAACAACTCTAAAGCCAAAGACACCGCGCTAGTTCTCTGTGCCATTTTGGAACGTGCGGATGGCTTGTCTTCAGTTGATGACTCGAGATAGCATGCGGTGTCTTGAGTGCCGATCCTTTGTCTGAATGTTTGATGACATCGAGTCTTGAGTGGAGCCAAAGATGTCCTACAACAAAAAGAGCAATGCTGTTTCTTTCGTAACGTATGGTTTATAAATAATATTTTCACTGCGTGTGGTCACAATTGGAGACTTGACAGCCCATAGGATAGAACATTTGAAAAATTAGACCTTGTTGTATCTTAAAATAAACTCTTTCTCCTAGAGATAAAAAGTCTCACGTTGTTGTTCAGAGAAATCCAGTAATGATCCCAGTACACTCACGTGGCTGTTCTCAAAAATGCCTCAAACTGCACTTTTGAGCAAAGTTTATAATCAAAAATGCTCTCTGTATATTAAGCCTGGAATAGGAAAAAGTATTTTAGCAATGAAAAAACAAATTAGGAAAAAAGACATTTATAATGTTACAAAAGATTTGTATTTTCAAAAAATGTTGTTCTTTTAAACTTATTTCTCAATGGATCCTGAAAAAAACAATGCTTCACGGTTTCCACAAAAATATTAAGGAGCACAAATGTTTTCAATATTGATAATAATAAGAAATGTTTCTTCAGCACCAAATCAGACTGGAGTAATGGCTGCTAAAAATTCACAGGAATAAAATACATTTTAAAATGCATTTAAAAAGTATTAAAAGTATTAATGTATTAAAAGAAACTTTGCCCTCAGCCAAAACTATTTGCTCTGGAACAAATAATAGATTAATGAGACCAAAGACTGTCTGTTAGATTTACCCAAAACAAATTATATCTCATGTTTAACCACTATAGAGACATCAGAGGCAGCGACAAATTCCAGAAGAACTGGCCGAGGTAAGGCTGCTCACGGCGGGTTCATGAGCGCTGAACTGCCGCTGACATCCTAGAGCTCACATCTCCGAAAACACTGAAGCAAATTTTCAAATAGACGTTATCTTTAATAACAAACCACATATTTGATATCTAAACAACTACATTCTTGCCTAAAAACTCTTAAAACTACATTCTGGGACACAAAAACAGTATTATTTATAAATTTGGGCATCCGCAATGACACTCGCTGTGAGAAATACCACAAGCGAAGTGATACGAACAGTGAAACGGTTAGAGTTCTGTTATCAATAGAATATCGCACCGCTGGAAAAGGCTCTCAGCCAATCAGATAAGAGGACCAGAAAGAACTGTTGTATGAAAATATAAATATATATATACAGTATATATTCTGAGAAGAACTCAAATGTTTCTTATTACATTCTCCTCAAATCAAGTTATGCTGTCCACATTCATTTTAAAGCCTTATACTCTTTTGTATTTCTATATATCTTTGTGTCTAATTGTATATTTGTACTTGTCCTAAGAAATAATAATCCTAAGACTTAATAATCTGTGAACTTTAAAAGAATCTAAATTACTGGCCCTCCAGTGAATCTAAATTGTTGCAATAATCTCAGTATTGTCAGGAAGCTTGATATTTAATTACTCTTTATGAACAAATCAATAATTCAGAGGATCTGCTGAAGAATTAAAATCTTCTTATACTTCATATGGTAGCAGGAAAAACAGGTCCTCTCTCACTGTCAGAAAATCCTACAAAAGTATAATATAGTCTATAAATTTAAGGATTTTGTTTTTTGAGAAGTTTTCAATTAAAAAAAACTTAAAGTCTGTTAAAGCATGCAATGTTAGTGCCACTAGCTATACTAAACGTAATGCGAAAATAATGACTGTTATCGAACAGGTTTCCCAATCACAAATAGTCCCAACCCAAACTCATGCTATTGGTCAATGCCGCTGTGTCGACCACAGTCGAGCCCCAATTTTGGATAATTTTGTATTTACAAACAGCTTACTTAATAGTCATCTCTGTGCACTTCAAGAAAATATTTCAAGAATAAAGGTCTCTGCACACTGAGTCCAAAATTTTCGTCCGAAATTTTCGCACGTTAAAAAATAAATACGACCTCACGTTGTGTCAATCACGTTTGCACACTGCCTCCGAACTTTCGTCCGTCAAAAAAAATTCGGATCAGGTTCGATTTTCTGCGTTTTCGCATCCGTTGCATGCATTTTGACAGGAAAGGATGGGGAATACGAAAAAACGGAAAAGCGCATGCGAAAATTTCGGACTCAGTGTGCAATGGCCTTAAAACATCGAAAATATCCTCAGCATTTGGCAAGTAGGGAAACAACAAGAACAAAGCCAGTTGTTCATGAATTTTGTCTAGGGGCCAAGGGCCAATTTCTAAGCTCAAACGCCAAACCTAGAGGCAGGAGGAGGATGATGGGATTGCAGCAGTGGCCAGTTGGAAACTGCATTCAAGTGGAGCTGCAGAAGCCTGATAGCGCTCCAGCCAGCAAAGAGTGACCAGGGCCAAAAAACGCTGGCCTTCCCCTGACACAAAACTTCAAAGGTGACAACATGTTCTTGAGATTTCAAAAAAGCAAGATTAGGCTGATTCTGATGGCGGGCTGTACTGTCTAAACATCTGAACCTGAATCCTTTTTCTATCTGCCTATCCAGACGCTGCACCATTCCACACCAGATTGCCAGGCCCCCTCTCTCCGCCACACATCAGTACCCAGCCTGCTGCCTGCTCCCTGAAGGATGGACCAACACCTGCTGTTGGCAGGCACTGCCTCCCCCTTCCTCGTTTCCCAATGCACTGTCTTCGTGAGCTCCAGCGCTTTAGGGTGAGATACCATGGGGGAAGAAAAGGCTTTTGGGAAGAAGGAGGGGTTCGTTGAGACCCTGCTTGCTCCGTTCAGTTGAACCGGCCCAAGGTTCTTCCTCTTCATTGCCCGAAGCCCCTAGTGTTCTGTCCATATGGTTGTCGCATCTTTTCTTTTCTGATTTTTTTTGGTCTTGGTGGAATTACTGGATGGTTGACCTAACCTGCATACATTTAGGATGAAGGGGTGAAACTAACCAGAAAAAAAGAACGAAGGAATAAATATAGCATGTGGTGAATACGCAGTCATGCGTAAGAGTCAATGAGCCTCAATCTTCATTGACTAATGGGTCATATTATGGTGCAATAATCCTGCTTCACATTAATTCACGGATACGGTTGTGTACTCAAGAGTTCATTGGTTAGTTAAACAAAACTAGTAATCAAACCGGAAAAATCTGAAAAATTTTCTCATTCTCATGTTGTTCCAAACATGTATGACTTTCTTTTTTATGGAACATATAAAAAGACGCACAAAATTTGAAATTGCGCATATTTAAAAAACATAACTAATACAATAAAACACTGGGTAACACTTTTTTAAGGTGTCCTTGTTACACGTTACATGTACTTACTATTATAATAACAATAAATTATGCATAATTAAATGCAAGTAACCCTAAACCAAACCCTAATCCTAATCCTGACCATATAGTAAGTGCATGTAGTTAATTAATATTACTCAGTACTGAAATGTAATATTACACTGTAACAAGGACACCTTAAAATAAAGAGTAACCAAACACTGCAATTGATATATTATATTACATATAATTTGTATAAACTGCTTCTCTTTTTTTGGTCACCATTCACTTTCATTGTATAAAAAAAGAGCAGCACCAACATTTTGTTAAACTTCTCCTTTTGTTTTTCACAGAAGAACGTCAAAATGAGAAGAACGTAAAATGAGGAATGAAATGAGGGTGAGCAAATGATAAACTAATTTCTAAATTTCTAAAAAAAATAATAATAATGATAAAAGAAAAAAAAGAAGAATGTAACAAAACAAATAAAATGCAATAAATAAATAAAATATAAAAATGTACAATGTAATGTAAAATAAAAAACTGCCCACAATTATAGTGTTTGCATTAAGATTTTTCATTAATGCATCCTGAATTATTCATGTTCATACTGCTTCAACATATTAAATTTAAATGTGAGCTAGAATAAACATGGATATCTAGATATTCTATGTCTACGTCCAATCTGAATATCAAATAATTGGGGGTTCAGTGACAAAATGGAGTTTCAGCAGCCTTGGCTCTCAAAGGCAGTGTAAAGACAACATATGAAACCTAATGAGATTTATGAGACCAAACACAAATTTGAAAGTCCAGAGTTGTTGCCAAAAAAAGAGAAAAATATAATTTAGTTTTTCCTCCTGAGGCAATACCTCAGAAAGGCCATTGAGCTCTTGCTAAGAGCATCTGCTGGCCTATGCTAATTTCAGGCCTGAATTTTTGAAGCCCAGTATGGAAGAGTCCGTTGGCTATATTTCACGCACGCATCTAGGTTAAAGGACAAGGGGAGGTTTTAATGACCGAGTGGACACAAAGGCCAATAGTGGCCCTGATCTTTAAACCCCACACAGGGGAATCTAGGACATTGGATGGAGGAGCAAAATCGTCAATGTTTTAACGTTCATGTTTATAGCACTCACATACAACCAACAGAGAAAAGGTGGACATTTGAGTCTTTACAAAAACACATAACCAATTAAGAACATGTACTAATAAAGTTAACTCATTTCTGCTGACAGCTCTCCTTAATCATGTCATTTAACCACTTATTACCCAGCATCTGTCTGAACGCAGTGTAGAACAGCAGGAAAATTAGAACGAGAATATCTGACGTCAGCTATTGTTGCTTCAGCTTGGCTAAATGCAAATCTGCATATTGACAAATCAGGCTTATATTAAACTGATGTTTGTAAAAAATAGGCCTGCGTTTACTGGAATTGCTCCTTCCTATATCCTAATATTTAATGAAAAACTAAAAAAAAAAAAAATTCAAATAATTCAACAATTTTAATAAAAATATAATTAATCAAATTTAAGTGCTTGAGCATGACTAGAGAATATTTTGGATTTTTATTAAAAAGAGATTTATTGATAACATTATTAAAGATTTTTAAAAAAGAGTTCTTCAAATTACAAAGCATAAAACATTTCTCAAAAACATCAGAGTTCAAAATGAACTGGGTTGCAGGAATGATCCGAATACAATCACAGTTTCTCTTCGTGACTATGTTGAGCGATGTGAGCAGAGGGAGCGGTTTAGATGCATAATTGAACGTTTAAAGAGGACAAGCTTGGGGTAATTACGCTAATTAAGAGCAGTAACTAATGAAGCCATCCCTTCTGCGACAGAGTCACAGTCCCTCGTACCATTACTCGCCATTAATCTTCCATAATCACCTATGTTGTGCGTTAGGGACATTCAGGCACGCAGCAAAGCATTATGTGACAGCCAGCCAATGGGAGGAACATTTCAGTCCTCACAATAGCTTGTAATATTGTCCAACTGGACTAAAATGATAAAATAAAATAGCTTTTAAGAGTATCGTTCACAGAGCAGACACACTAATTTAGTGCTGTACTGTAGCGCTCACTGCCAAATAAACTGGTACACACTGTCTCTTTCCAAAGTGATTTGAACTGTTTCACTGCAGGGCATTCTGGGCATGGACCACCACTCCAAAACAACCCTCAGTGGCTGCCATCCAGCTTCCGCTACTTTTTTTTTCTCCACAGTTCGAAATATATAAATGACAGCACAGAGCCAATAGTGTTTTACATAATAATGAACAGTGATTGGATGATGGTGGTACAATAGCATTATCATCTTGACTGTGCTAAAATATTCATGCAAATGGATACAAATACGGAAGTACAATCAAAGTCTGAGACATTAAAAAATAGGAAACAGATCTCTGGAAGAAATCAGTACAGTAAAGGCGGCCAAAAATTGGATGATTTTTTTAATATTTTAGAAAGAAGAATGCTCACCAAGGTTGCATTTATTTTATCTAAAATACAAGAAAAATAGTAATATTGTGAAATATCTTTACAATTTGAAATAATTTATTCCTGTGATGACAACTGAATTTTAAGCAGTCACTGCTTCAGTCTTCAGTGTCACGATCCTTCAGAAATCATTCATTATGCTGATTTTATGCTCAAGAAACATTTATTATCATTATCAATGTTGAAAACAGTTCTGCTTCGTAATGTTTTTATAGATACCATGATATTCAAAAGTTTGGGGTAATTATGATTTTAAAAATTCTACTTCAGATATTTTCAACCAACTGTTGTACTCCTTATATAGCAACTTATGTTTTCTAAACACATCAGCTAGAAAGTTCACATCGGAGTATGATTGTGTGTAATTTATGCTGTAGAACAAAACATGAAGGTACTGTATTATGGTGGCCCGAATGGACTGATTTGGCTTAAAAGTAGCTTTATACTATACTAAAACTTATCAAATCACATTTTTCTCATGGCTACTGTCACGTGTGTGTCTTGTTTCCCCTCCTCGTGTGACCTTATTTGGACTTCCTGTTCCGTTCCTCGTTTTGTTATTGTTAGTTAATCTATTCCCAGCCTTGTTTGTTCAATTATCTAGTTTATTTCCTTGAGTTTATAAGCCCTGTGTCTCCCTGTCTCCCATGTCCGGTATTGTTTGTCTACCCTGTGATCCATGTTCCTGTGTTCGCTGCAAATAAAAGGATTATTGATTGTGCTCCTCGACTCCTCGTTCCTTGCTCCCTACGTGTCTGTGACAGCTACATTTTTGATGTTTATTAGCCAGGAGAAATCTAAAGGACATGGTGATGGAAAAAATACATTTCAGTGCTTTTGTTCACTCGCAAAACTGTTCCTTTTCCCGAAGAAACTTTGTGTTCACTTGCAAAACGCTTAAAAATATAATCATATCCTCCCAGCTTACATTACTTCTATCACCAGTTTCGATTTCACTCGCAAAAGTTTTGTGTTCTCTTGCAAAACCTTTGCGTTTCCCCCAAGAAACTTTGGGTTGAATTCCAAAAGCATTGAAATATAATATATACATTTCTGTAACCAGTTTTGTATTTTCCTCTAATATCTAAAGTCCCTTTAGGGGCTCAGTAGAAACCTGTAGAAAACAGTCATTATTTAGCAATTATTTAGTCTTGCAAAATGACACCAACTTTAAATATATACACAGTTATATTTTTTGCCACATTCATTCATCTAACAGTGAAGTATGTGCAGGAAATGTGGCGATGAAGGAGGGGAAGAAACAACCCCGGCTCATGAAAATACGTGCCTCTAAATACATTTCTTCAACACCGTAATTACGTACCTTACTACACGTTTCAAAGTGAAATGTCTAGAGAGAGGCGCTAAAACACATTCAGTACGTGACCATGGCACGTTTTTATTATGCACATATTGCTGTGTTTTCATTACGCTGCTCAAGGTACGTATTGCGGCTGTTCAGAATTCAAATATCCTGGGAGTGTCGCTAAAGATTAATGCTCTGTCCTGTTGGAAATATCCCCTACACCAGTGGTTCTCAACTGGTTTGGCCTTGGGACCCACGTTTTCCCATGGTCATCAAGCCGCGACCCACTAGGCGTGTATATACACTGAATATAATACTGAATAAACAGCCTATAAGGTAAGGCTATTAAATAGCAGTCCCAATAAACTAGTTTTTGTTAATACAATTAAGTTGGTATGAGCCACCACAGGCATTTAAACATATACAAAATGACACAAAGTGAAAATAACATGATTATTATGGAGGTTATGGAAACAACCGTTACCATGGTGAATATACAATACTAACATGAACTGTTATTGAAACATGGACACTGGTCCTGAATAGAATGAATATCATACCTTCATGCAAATCCTTCCCAGTTAACACACGCAGTACCAGTTATGTGATTTATCGTTACTGTACTTTTATTTCACGCGTTGCATGATCGTACAGTTTCTGCGCTTTAGTGAAATGATATGCAGCACGCCGCATTGTGCTATTGAAGAGAGCGCGCTACGAGTGCAATATAACATCTGACAGGACAGGATAGTTCGTTTTCTGAGGTGAGAGACTTTTTATTATTATCATAAGTTACGAAATAACGATAGAATAATGACACTGACATTAAAGGCAGGGTATGCAGTTTTTCAAAAACATTTTAGAAAACCGAGTCGGGGCCGAGTCCCATAACAAACGTGTAGCCAATCAGCAGTAAGGGGTGTGTCTACTCGTGATTATGGAGGAGAGAGCCTTCAGTGAACAGCCAAGCGACAGAAAGATAGAGATGGCAGATAAAAAAACAAAAAAAGGAAAACGACTGCGGAACGATAAGGCAAGAAGTAGGACCCGTGTAAATATCAGATCAGCTTTCCAGCGCTGGAGAGAACTCAAGGAGCGGAAGGCCTGCGATCAGACGCCGAGGTTGCTTTGTTTCTTCTCCATAGGTGAGTAACACCGTGTCTACACCGGACGCGCCGCGACGCAACAGCTAAAGCCTGCCTACACTGGACGCGTGTATTTCAGGCGAGAATGTAGTTGTTTAAAACGCAAATCTGCGGTTTATTTATAAAAACAGCGCCTATTTGAAAATGTGCTTCGCCGATTTCGGAGACGCGAGCTCCACGCGATCACCGGGCGCTCAGTGCTCATGTATCCCGAAGAGAGGAGCATAACCTCGGCTAGTCCTTCTGACATTTGCCGCTGGCTCTGATGTGTCTGTAGTGGATAAACATAAGATATAATTCATTTTGGGTAAATCTAACTGGTAATCTTTGGTCTTTATTCTATTGTTCTATTAATATGTTTAAATGAAAATGAATAGAGGCAGTGCATGGTGTTTGATATATTTCGTCTGTAAATACAGTGAGGAAGACTGCAGCAGCCAAGGCGAGCTGATGTTATCAAGTACGCTGCTCTTTGCAGAATTACCGGACTTGCGTCGTTCTGTCCAACTCGTGAAGTCTGAACTACCGAGGATGCAAGTCCGAAATTTGCGTACTCGGTATTAAGAAACGCGCACAGACCTAACGTTACGTCACCATTTGCCTAATCTTCTCGGTAGTTTAGACCACGATGGAAACGCAGACAGCAACAGGTCTGGGGGACAAAATTTCCTGGGACATATTGTTCCAGGTAATTTCGGTGGAAAAGGGGCTTATGTTTCACAGAACTAATCGTTGCCTGGGTTGCGTAGACTACGTATATGTGGGGCGGATCTATCAAAATAGGGGCGACACCCTTTTGGGGTGTGTTTGTTTTGGTGATTTCAAATATCAGCATTGGCTTCCAGAAACTGCTTACCCTGCCTTTAAGCCTATCAACATCTCATCTGACCGCATGCTGAATCGGGACAGCGAGTTTTTCTCAGGCACTCTTTTAAACTGCATCTGACAGAAGTGTCAGTGGCTTTCATGTCTTTTAAAATAAAACTCTCGCATCAGAAAAACATTTAGAATTAAGTTTTTTTTGTTGTTGATGTCGTTTCTTTGGCCGTACACTCTGCGACCCACTCAGAACGGTCACGACCCACCAGTTGAGAAACACTGCCCTACACCAAACCCAAACCTAAACCTACCCGATAGTGTTATAAAAACACATTTGTTGATGCAGCCGTGCTATTTTAACTTCCTTATGCGGATGCGAGCTGTTTTGTCGAATCGTAGTTTCACGGAGTTCGTACCGGAGCTCTTCATCACTCAAGTGCAACGCCATATCGCGTGAGCTATCGAGCAAACCTACTGAATTAGAAAACTCATGCATATGAAGCTATATATGTGACGGCAACGTTCAAAAGTATGAGTTTTCAAATCGCGCAGGATGTTAAAATTGTTTTAATTGTGATTGTGTGTAATTGTGTGAAAATTAGGCTTTATTAATCAAAACTCTGTAAATCATACATTCTGTGAAAAGGAATAAAAGTTGTCGGAGTTTTACTGCCTCTAATGTTGATTTCAACTGGAAACTGCAGTGATTCGTACATATAGATAAGTTTTTTTCAGTTTTGCAGAAATGTATATAGAGGCAGGTATTTCCAATGATCCTAGATCGTGAAGAAATCCCAACCTGGATTCAAACCTGCATCGCCCACATGACCACCAAGGCTTGACATCTTAACTGTACATGCACCAACCACTAAGCCACATCTCAGTTAAATATTTACTAACTCATTTGCATTTTCTTTTCAGGCCTTAGGTTTCTCAGGCTGTAGCACAACACTGATCTTGGACAGCGATGCTACCTATTAACATTTAAACCTAGTGGACGGCTGGATGTAAGAAGAATCACTTTACAGGCCAGCGGTGACACTCTTTAGGCCTTAACCCCGGTGTCCAAGTCCAGGCCTGTTCCAGCAGTCACCACCTGAGTCTGACACCAGACCTGACGGCCTGCGGGGAGGTAACAAGGTGTTGAGGGCAGCTCTCCAGGCAGACAAAACCAGCCAACTAGACTGAAAACAAATGAAAGCAGGTTTGTTTAGGCGCTAAATATATCGGTTTGTAACTTAAAACACTGAAGGAACTTGCATAACTCAACACGGACTGCAGGGAACACCAGATCAGAGCTAAAACACACTTCTGTCATCAAAGCAGAAAGGTGGTTTGGAAATCTACCATCCTTTGGGTTTGTGAAAGAACAGTGGCAGTATCACAAAGTGCAGAGGCTTTTTTAATGCCGTCTCTGGGGGGGACGGCGCTACACCAGGCCAGTGTGACTGCCAGACAGCTCTGCTTGTCTGTTAATCTGCACTTGCTGTGAAAGGGGGGCAAGCGGACGGCGCTGCCAAACACGAGACGCACTGCAGATGGCAACACTTCCATATTCTGTTTCTTTTCTGGCCGACTCTCCTTCTCACCCGCCGTTATTCATATGCATGAATGTGTTGTGAATACGAGCACCATCGGTTTCCCCATTTCCTGTTTCGCTTGTTTTTCCCCGCTGCAGATTCGTGCATATCGGCAATTTCACATTCGGCGAGGTTCGGACGCTCCACATTTCCAAAATGTTGAGCGTAAATGTCTCGAACGAGCACAATGGAGATGTTACAGCCAGAGTAAAGCATGCCTGTGGCACACTAGCTCAAAGTGCTTGTGATGCCCGCATGCTTTTTCTGGGTTTGTGCCGCAGCACTGCGATGGACATCTGCTGGGGCTTGGTGAACATATGTTTCCACAGCGCTCCATTTCCAAAATGAAAAACATAATGTCTGTCCAATTAAATATGCAAAAAACAAACACCTTTTAGCTCAAAAGACATTTTGGCGTTTTGAAGTTTTATATTTTGATTTTGTGACTCTTCGGGAACTTTTCTGAGACACACTGACAACTTTTAAGAGCGTTTCTAACAGGATATTACGTACTTCAAGCCATTTTAACAGTATATTGTATTTTATTTTTTGTACTAAAAGCTGCGTGTCTGTAATAAACAAATCCATCAAGGCGTTTTAGCTTAAAACTATCACTTCTGGCCAAAATACCAGTCAATAATAACACTTTTTCCATCCCTGTTGTCCTCCTACATCAAAATCTACCAGTATGTTTAGAACTGTTTTGGACTGTTTTAAATGGTGCTTGATCTGTGCATATTTCTCTCCTGATTCAGATGAGACGACTTTTTCACTGGAGAATGCAATATTATGGATAGAGGACTCATATTTTAGCCGGAAGCAACGGTTTGAAGTAAAAAATATCTTTACAAATACAAATAAACAGTTTTCACTTCAAAAAATGTTAATTGATGGACTGGAGTCATGTGGATTTCTGGTGGATTATTGTGATGTTTTTATCAGCTGTTTGGACTCTCATTCTGACGGCACCCATTCACTGCAGAGGATCCATTAGTGAGCAAGGGATGTAATGCTAAATTTCTCCAAATCTGATGAAGAAACAAACATCTGCATCTTGGATAGTTTGAGGGTGAGGAAATTTTCAGAAAATGTTTGGTTTTGGGTGAAATGTTCTCTTTTAACTGACAGATAGTGAAAAGTCTTAAAATACAAACTGTTTTTTTTTTTTCTCAAATGAACACAAAATTAAAACGTAGCTATTGTTTTATTGTATATACAGTAGCTTAAATAAATCATTTGTATTTCTAATAACTATACTAAACTCATCACCACTAACGCAGTGTATTGTTATGATCCCGACCATGACAAAATTAATTGCTTTGTTTGATCCCAGCCAGTCCAGCGTGAAGTCTGTCGTTTGTCCAGTTAGCACATGGATATGATTAACTGTGGCAGGAGGCAAGAAAGCACTGAGCCTTACTGTAGGCTGATCAAATGAATTATGCTAAATAGCAATAGAGGGAGAAGGCCAAAACTACATTGTTCGACGTGATCGGGGCTTAGTCCACACCAACCGCTCCACAACACACTGACTGCTAAAGCTAAACTTTGCAAGAATATAATTTTAGTACGAGAAGTAATTTTAGTATTTTCAGTGTTTTATGTCACAATATGTAAAATCACCTAACAACAACTTGTCACAATATGTAAAAACATTTTGATATGTGACAAAGAACATCACGTTTTGTCTAGAACACTGTAAAAATCTAATTGGTTGACATTACTTGCAAAGGGATTGCTTTAAAAACTTAACATTAACAACTACGTGTACCCATAGGTTCCTATGCTTAGACCAAGCATACATGATTAAATTATTCAAGCGCAAGAGTTCATGTCCCACGGCCTCAATTTAGCATATAACATAATGAATGCAGTTAGAACTGGTATTTCAATTGTTAATGACTCTTTTGTAGTCAAAACTTTGAGTAGAAGAACAGAAACCTCACAGAAGGCCTCAGTTGAAGACTTTAATCCGATAAGTTTTAGGCTTAGTTGGCAGGAGATCACCTTCAGTAGCCCACTGTCCTTCTCGTCCCCTCCTTTCTACAGTACCTTTCTCCATTTTTCCTCATTTACTCTCATTTTTCTCTCCACACCTTATCTTGCACCCAAGGCCCTCAGCCAAAATCTCAATATGTTGTGCACCTATAGTGACGATTTTCAATTAATGCCTCCATTCATCACCGTACAGTGATCTAATTCTGGATGTCCCTGTTCTAGAGGGAACAGTGTGCTACGATTTATGATGCCTGGGATACAGTAGCTCAGTTTACCCTGATGGACTTTTTCATTCAATCACATCTAATAAATTATGTCAAGTAAGCCTACAGACTCATTATTTTGGTGTTACGTTACACACCAAACAAAGAGTCATCATAACAATATACAGTTGTGTTTTCTTCAAGTATGGGTACTAATTTATTACATTTGTCTACATTTTTTTTTTCTTGAGACATCATGAGCACTTTCCCCACAATGTAATTTATATTTTCTTACAATAAAATGGCTGACTCCTGCTAAATGTTAATCTGGCGGCTAACATTTCCTAAATACACACAATCAAACAATATTTCCACACATGTTGAATACTTTGACAAAACTTCACTGGGAACAATGCAGAATAAATATCATAAAGGAATATTTACCTTGATTCTTTAAGATGAAGAAACATAACACAGTATGGTTTTAAGCTGAACACACTGCTGAAAATCGTTGATGCCTGCAATCAGTAAAAATGACGTTTTTTATTGCCTATGGATCTTTAATGTATGCCTATGGACATCATCTATTACTTCAAGGTATTTATTAATAATATTTGTAGATCTCTGAGGCAAAAACAGCATTTCTAATATTCTGTACGAAAAGATATTGTGGCTTATACGCGTGCGCAAAACGTCTGTGCGTGAGAGAAGATTTACCAGGGTTCGCAACCCGCCATAAAATCAAAAGAAGAAGAAAATTATGAAGATGAAGATTTACCAGAGTAAACGAGGGGCGTTGACGCGGACGCCCCGTGTGAAAGTACCCCGTTTGAACTGTAAATCTGTTGTTAAAAATGTTCACTCATCGTTAACGGACAAGTCGAGATATACTTAAGACCGTAATTCGTATATTTAAGGAGGCATTTTATCTGATATTAGTTTGTGAATACTTTTTGAACAGGCAGATCGCCCCCCCGCCCCAAGCATTTTGTCAATTACGTCGCGTCACGTAAACTGAGGTACAGCATTTGACGATTTATCTGATTCGACGCTTTATCTTTACAACATGTACAGTATATTACATAAACATATTTAAACTCACATCACATTTCATGTAAAAGATGTTTTAAATGTATTATATGATAAGAAATTTTGGGTACACTGCCTGTTTTGGACATCATGACAAGGTACCATCCTCAAACATTGATATTTTTGGAACACACACACACACACACACACACACACACACACATCTGTCTATCTATCTATCTATCTATCTATCTATCTATCTCTAACCTAAAAAGTTGAAGTTAATATAATTGAATGAATTAGAGTATTAATAATTAAAATATTATATATATATATATATATATATATATTATTAAAATATATTTATTATTATTATTAGAATATATTTATTGAAATAAATAATATTTTAATAAATGCTATTTATTTTATTTACAGGACTGAAGAGATGAGGTGATGAGTGGGAAGATGAGTGAAGGTCAAGACAACAGTGCTGAGGATGCTGCTGGCTGACATGGGACATCTCAGTGACAGCTTTGGCCGCCATTCATCGCCATTCTCTGTGATTAACTCTGATGTGCCAGGATGGACATCACTGAGGCGGGTATATTGTAGGGCACCACGCAAACCGCCTATTGCCTTAAATGGCAGAATGGCACCACATCTTGTTTTGGGGAGATGCAGCACTGTGGTATTTGGCATACCTTATCAGCATTTGGCCGCCATTCATAGTGTCTGCAGGGCTTTTTTTCTTCCAGCGTCCCAGTTTTCGTACTCATGCAACATAGCAAATCCTTCAAAAGTTGTATGTTTTTCTTGACTCAGCCATCAACTTTCCACTAACAAAATTGATGAATGCCTTCAAATGATCCATTATGATGTCTTTAAAGATTTGTGGGTATAAATAGCACTGAAGGACACTTCCAGAGAAAGGTTATCTGCCAACCAGTCATTAATCTGTTGCGTGGGGTTAATTGTCTCGGAGTTTGTTCTCGTGTCAACATGGTAACAAAATGACCATCGCTTTAAAGGCATTTATCAACTCCAATATTTACAGGAAAAGTTGCCTGGGTGTGATTATAATGAACGTGAAGCTGATATAGCACATCTTGGCCCTGTGTAGATGCTTGAAGCAGATGGTCCTCATGGCCGTAGCTCAAGCCTCTTCTCTTTACCCGACTTTCTTATCTCTGCCAGGCCCTTAGTCTCAGGCTGTGCGCTTCTGGCACCCATCACGCACGATATTCACGCACACAGGCTATATCGACCATAAACACAAACAGATATGTGTGCTTTGGGACCAGCTGTCCCTTTCGTTTCACGTTCTTACTTTTATTTGTATTATTTCCACACCTTTTTGAATCGAATCTCGAACTCTCGCACCAATATATAAATCTCCTCTATGAATATCAACGTCCGTGTTTTTCCAGACACATGCAGTGGAGCTCCAGTAAATTGTTCTGGATTTCATTCTCATTGATTCCAGACAGGTTTTTTCCAACAATGGGCGCATTATTGGATGGTTTTCCCTGGCTTCCTCTGGCAAATTGAAACATTTTGGACTGCGCTGGGGCAGCGCATTTGCAGCAGGTCCCTATTACTTTCTTTGTTTAGCGTTTGTCTAGCAGGCGAAATCAAGCGGAAGTTTTCCACAGAGGCATTAGGCTTCTATTTCTCTCACATTAATGGCTTATTGGGAAGTATTTCTGTCATCGCTTGTCTGCAGTGGTTTAAGCTCTCATATCTTTTGAGTACTGTAGCAGGCTTAGTGAATTTCTGCATGTGACATTTCAAAGACATTGTTGAGGTATCAGTCATAACAGCCGAGTAATATCGATGCTAACAAGACCACAGATGATGAAGAACTGTTTATTTGGCTTCATGCAATTCCCTTTACAGTTTAATAACCTGGAACATAATGGCATCTGCCAACAATCAGAAGGGAGAATGCATGGAAATAAACATCGGTGCTTCCTGGTTTTGTCAAATGCTCTCAAGTTTGCTCTGCTAGACATTTTCTTTTGTCTAGAATTAGATTTTCTAGGATGTTGAAACTATTTCAGGCCATACACAGGGGTATTATTCATACCAGCTGATCATTTTATTTTATTGCTAGAATAAATTACATTTTCTATGATTTGAATTTGGAGTTAACAGAATGAAAACTTGAGTGAGAAATGAATTTGGCATGAAATGAACATTCACCCTATCTTCTTGTTATTTTTGGACTTTTTAATCAAAACAACTGTCCCTTTTTTTTTTTTTTTTTTTTACGGTTAACTGCAAGTTTTCGTTCAGATCTGCCTCCATCCAACTAAAAAAAAACAAAAAACAATGAATAGAATGATGTCTCCACCCTAGATTTTTCTTTTTCTTTTTGATAATCCGTTTCACTCAAATGTATGTAACAATATGGAAGAAAATATCAGTCGCTTCTTTCAATTCATCACGTCTTTAATGTTGCATTTTTAACATCATATTATTGCTCTTTCATAACTCATAACTTTATGTTTCGGTTAAGTATCAAATGTTTCTCCTAAAATTCTTTAGGATAGATAAAAAGAGACAAATAAAACAGTTATTTGTGAGTAGAAAGACATTTTTAAGTTCATATCGAGAGCATTATGAGACATCATTGAGTTTTCTTCAGATAATTGTGATCATACAGATTATTTTGGTTGTCATACACAAGTTCATAATCGTTACACATAATTTATATAAACTGAAAAAGTTTAAGGCTGAAGTCTTAGCTTATTTTACCAACCCTTTTTTCATTAAAAGCATAACTTCCACTACTTAATAAGAACTTCGCACCTATCATTAATTAATACAATTGACTCAGGATTTCATAAACAAATATATAACTCAAAAATGAATAATTTATATATTTTTTTTATTTGATTTTTTCAGTTTCACGTCTTTAACAGATATACATCTATTTGTTTTTATATTCATCCGTGCCCTTATTTATTTTATTTATTTATTTTTAAATATGTGAGTTCATAGTGACCTGTTTTGCCAGGTAATAAAACCAGTGTGTTCAGCCTGTTCATTTTATATTAGCCAAAATGTCGTAAACATTAAAGTGCTATGTGATGTTCTACAGCATGTGGAAATGCTAAATGTGCATGAAGAGAATAATTTGTCATATCAGCAATTTAGAAACAGTTAGTAATGTCAATGTAGCGTGGTTTCATGCACATAGTTTGCAGGCTTCCAGCTGATGTTTTCTGAATTTGCCGCAAAACAGATCTTCATTTCGGCACTTGTACTCTATAGATCTATACCTGCCTTTGATTCGCTAAGTTTCCTGTAATATAGAGTGACTGGATGTGAAGGTTTGGGCATTGCTAGGTGGCAGAGTACTTTTCCATTGCAAAGCTTGTGCCAGATGAAAGAACAAAAGTAAAACAGATGTAGACAATCATGTTTTGGGGTGTTTGAAGTCAAATAAGGTTAGCAAGAAGATGCCATACATACACATGTGGTTACTTTTTAGATTTTTCACATCGATTGAAATTTAAAATTACTGCAAGCTTCTGTGTTTTTTAATGTATTGAGACTAAGTCTTTGAAAATGTAATATTTATAGCTATATATAGCTAGAGATATCAATCGTTAGAATGTTTAAACTCTTTATTTTTGTGTAAGTTCGTGTTGTCATTGATGCTTATCCACAGTGTTTGATATAGTTTATTGAACCTACTTGAATACAGTTCTTTCTTTTTAGTTGTTGATATATAGGGAAAAGGAGCCAGCTGTATATTCAAGTATATTATTTTCCTCTTTAGGCGAAAGTTTATTAAGGTAAGATTATACTATAAAATATCACAGAAAGTGTTGCATCTGAGTGCAAGTATAATCAAAGCAGGTCAGATTAGTGCAAGAGTGCCTTCTACTGGGCAACAGAGGAACGTGACATTAATACCAACAATTTTCATGCATTCGTTTTGTCTGTTTTAGTAAATTATTTGTGTTAATAAGCATTTCGTACATTAGAGGAGGTGTTAATTTGATCTTCATGATTCTTTTTTAAATCATTCTAAAAGATGAGTTTTAAATATAAATTCTAATTTGTTTTTTTTTATAACTTGTAAATAATGTATTTATTTAATGTATGTTCGCATGTATGTACTCTAATAGATTTGATCAGGGCTCAACACTCATTTCAAAGCATCTCTCCTCATTTATATGCCGTTTGGATCCACCAAACAGTTCAGAAGCAATACCACTTAAACAGACAGCATTGTTGAAATGATTACCCCCAAGCTTTCATAGTGAGAGGGCTGTAATTGCATTCCTGTACAATGTTAGTCTATTCTTTGGCTGTGTGTGGACCCTGATGACCTGTGAGATGTATATAGTAAACAGTGCTTGCTGGCCGTATGGCACAGGTCCCAATCAGGGCTAGTGTCCAGACCCCTGTTCGGAAGATTATCTGCCGTCATTTCTCACCGAGCCCAGCATTACGGCGGCGGACCATGAGTTTTATTTTGAGTCCGAAAGTTCACACTGAGAACGTATAATAATAATGAATTAAAATCAAGCTAAAATTCCTTGAAATAACTTAGTAAATAACTTATTTGAATAATATTCCAAATTAATTTAGTCATGTTGAATTTGATAAATGCTTAGTACGTTTTGATTATTTGAAACCTTACTTTGTTTAAAAAAAAAAAATAGAGAGTATTTCGAGACAAAATAGACTGAAAAAGTTAACCGCCATTCTTTTTTATTTTTTAATCTGCTCGTATATTTGCCGCTCACTTTTGCGATTAGTGACCCAAACCTTCGGATAAGGGTTACCTGTGGTGCTCCACTTCTCCTTTCCCAACAATGTTTCCAATATCTCCGGCTAAATCACATTCCTCAGCCATCATCACAATGGGAGAACTGTTTGATGGTTAGTCTCGCCCTCTCTCGCCCATATCTCAGGTATTCCCCTTACTTAAGAACCTGAAGTACCCAGACCTCTCATAACTTCAGTCGCTGTATCACTTTTTAGCTTAGGAGAAAAAAAACGCAGTTCAGAAAAGAGCATATGTGACCCTGGACCACAAAACCAGTCATAAGTGTCAATTTTTCGAAACTGAGATTTATGCATCATCTGAATAAATAAGCTTTCCATTGATGTATGGTTTGTTATGATATGACAATATTTGGCTGAGATACAACTATTTGAAAATCTGGAATCTGAGGGTGCAAAAAAATCTAAATATTGAGAAAATCTCCTTTAAAGTTGTCCAAATGAAGTTCTTAGCAATGCATATTACTAATCAAAAATTAAGTTTTGATATATTTAAGGCAGGAAATGTACAAAATATCTTCATGGAACATGATCTTTACTTAATATCCTAATGATTTTTGGCATAAAAGAAAAATCGATAATTTTGACCCGTATAATGTATTTTTGGCTATTGCTACAAATATACCCCAGCGACTTAAGACTGGTTTTGTGGTCCGGGATCACATATAAAGTTTTAAAAGAGTTTTAAAAAAATAAATGAGAAATGAGTGTTTTATTAAAAAAATAAGTACTATAGAAACTTACAGTGGTTATATTTGAGACTCGCCTTAAATGATATCGAGATGGTCAGTGCGTTAACTTTGTTAGTAATATAATTTCAACATCGTAAAAGCAGAACTGTCAATAGGTGTAAAATATTTTTGTTGGTCTACGATTCGAAAATAAATTTGCCCCAAAAAAGAAACCTTTTCCGGCTCAGGGGGATGAAGTCCAAAACAAAACATTGCATGATAGTCTTTAAGTAGTTCCATCTGTCCAGCAGAATTTCAGGCTAATAGCCTGTGGCGCATCAGTCCGTTCCCTTAACTCCCGCAACCTGACTCTGTCCTATTAAATCTCTCCACTCCTCCAAAAAAAAAAACAAAACAAGTGAATGAAGGAGAAAAAGATCTTGAGCAGACCTAAGTCAACTAAATAAGTAGTGATGATGATGATGATGATGATGGTGGTGGTGGTGATGAAGCGCGAGCCTTAATTAAGGAGAAAAAAGGACCTCGGGCACTCAGTGATGTGGAAAAAAAGGGCTCATCATTGTGGTGTATTTTTTTAAGGACAGCTCGCTCTGTGAGCAGATGACTGCCGCTCACCTTGCCACGGGGTCTGCGTGAGATTGGTTCATTGTCAAGGATTTTTTTTACCCATGATTCCATATGGTATGGAGTGGGCTACATGTTGCCCAACATGCCAGTGCAAATGTTTTCTCAATTAGGTGTCTTATCTCCGGTGAGTGCACTAGCATCAGATGAAGCTTGCTGACAGCGTAATGGCAGCTAAAACCTCGGAAGGCTCCATCAAATGGCAGCTCTGCTACGACATCTCGGCCAGGACTTGGTGGATGGTAAGTTGGCAGCGAATGAACCTTTTTTTTCTTCTTCTTCTTCTTTTACCTTTTTTTTTTTTTTAGGTAAAACTTCCCTCCATTTTTTTCCCCGTTCACACAGAACACGTTTTGTTTTTTTTTAAACTCCGCTCTTCAGTTTTACGTCCAGTTGGTCGAAGTTAGTTTTTTATTGTAGTTTCGTTCCACTTAATATCTCCTTGGTGGGTCCTGTCACATTTGTCTTCTTTGTTTGCTCTTTAATGTACTCCTCTTTTATTGTCCAAGATGTCAAAGAACAATTGACTCGTTTTTTTGGTTTTGTTACGTACTAAAAAACATCCACGTGAAACAAAAGCTCTTTTGTCACTTTTGCGCAAGTGACATTTCTCATTCATTCATTACTTTTCTGCTGTCAGTCCGTATCCGCAAACGAGACGTCCCGTGTGTGTTTTTCCCTTCACAAAGTCTTCCAAAGTTTTGCGCAGGAGTCCAAAGAAGGAAAAACAGGACAGATTCTTCGCATCGATTCTTTTAATCCCTTGTTTACACTGAGGTTTTGTGGTCCACGCACGGTCGTTCGGTGCTCCGCTCCTCGGCGCTCCTCGGCTGTGACACTCCGTCGCTGCAATTAAAGCATGGAGAGGAGAAGAAAAAAAAACTCCAAAGTGTTCTGGGACAAGACGGACTCTGTGCCGGGGCAGATTAACTTGCTTGTTGTGGTCAGTGAGGCCAGACAACCTTTGACATAACTGTCGCTCCACCAGAAATGAGGAAGGGTGAAAGTGGGAGAGGAAAAAAAGACCGGGTGGTAGATCGCAGCGAGATGAGGAGGGGTAGGCATTCACAATAGTCTATTGTAGCCGGCAGTTACAAATGAGCCGCGTCGGGTACATGAAAGGCTTTCGAGCATCCTGGGTTCATTAGGCATTGATTCATTAGCCCGGCTTGAACTTAAACAGCATTATTGCCTTCATTATTATAATTGCTATTTTTTGAACAAACCCATGTGGTGTCCAAAAGAACTTTTTTTTGTTGTTGTTGTTGTTGCACAAGGTAGTTTTGTTGCACTGAGACAATAACTGTATTATTTCTTAGTTAAGGGAGCATAAACTTCAGATGTCGGATTGTGTTTTCCCCCCTCCTTCCACTTTTCCCCTCTAACCCGGGTCACACAAGCTTGTCTCTCTGTGTGACACTGTTAAAGAAAGTTGGTGAGAGAGAAATTGGAGTCTTTTTTACCGGCTTTATGGGAAACTACTTGAGCGCCCAGATTAGAGGAAGAGAAATGTTATATTCTGGTATCTGGGTGAAGGGCTTAATGGGGTCGGTGCAGTTTCTGTGAAGTTGAGGGTGGTAATGTGTACGAATTCTTCTCTGTGATACACACTAGGGCACTGTGGGAATGTGAGCTTTTTTTAAATCCCTTTAAGTTTTTATTTAATTAGTTAGATTTAAATGCATTGTAATTTTAGAGTTTTTCGAAATTGAGCTAATTAGTTTTTATGTGCATTAATTTTTTTTTAAATGTTAATCGTAAATTGCACTTTCTGTAATATTTAATTAATTTGGATTGCAAAGATAATGGAGATCATAGATGCGTGATTTTTTTTCTTCTCTTCTGTTGTGCTGGTGTTAATGTTTTACAACTTAATAACAACTTAATATTTTAAAATTAATTTGTTACTGTGAAAGCTCAATATACTAGTTTTTTACAAGTATATTGGAATATTAGCGTTTTTGTCTCTCTTTTGATCAAATAACATTTATATGATTTGAAAATCTGAAATCACATTCCAAATTCAAATATATAGAATGGTTTTGTTCAAAAATGTTATAAGAATTTGAAATATAGGTTCAATTTTTAAATTGTCATTCGTTACGTTTTTCTAATGCAACATGTGGCCATGTTTTGATCAGACGATCTTGCTTGCATTTGCACTCGGTGTATTATATTTCAACACATAGATCAAAAATAGAGTATTTTAAATGTAACAAATTTGTGGAAAAAAAATTTAATGGTATAAAATAGAACTTAATATTAGTGATTTTCTTCCCCCCACTTACCCTGTTTTTCTTCTTTAAAGTTTTACATTTTTCGTAAGTAAAAATCTCATGCTTATCTTACTTAAAAATATCATTCAATATTTTAATTTGATAAAACAAGTACTTGGTTTGGGAATTAATTTTGTACTTAGATTACATTGCGGTTTTATATATTTGTGAAAGAAATGATTTAAAAAAAAATGCACAAACAATATTATTGTAGTATTATTACAGTATTATTCTCTCTGTGGTAAAGTAAATTATACTTTAATGAATAGGGTCAAAATATAATCTTCTCAGCCAACTTTTCTTTGCCCATTTTTGCTTTTTCAATGCCTGAAACATCCAGACAACAAATATGCTGCTGTTTACTTTTATTCTAAAGCATGAGCTTTTATTAAAATCCAATTTCACATGGCTTTATATTTGTGCGTAGCATAATCTTTCAGTTCTGTAGTTCGTTGTCACAGTTGAATTGTCAGAACATGTTTTATTTTTCAGTGGCAGTTACTCGTAAAATTAGGATCATTTAAAAAGCTTACATAAAAAATGATCTAATCATCCATATCCTTTATAAAGCTTATTTAATTGCCGACATGCATGTAGACATTGTTTTAAATTACCTGCTGCAATTAACACCGCTTGTTCTCCTGAGGTGCTTTCGCTTTTGGGGCGGACCAGATCGGGAGTGATGTCCACTCACCAGTGCGCTAATGCTGCTATGATGGGATCCCTTACCACCTGATGGGCTAATAGGATTTTACCCTCTGTACACTTGGCACTTCTCTAATCTGCTTGTCAGTGAGCAGACACCCCCGAGAGGCACAAAATTTGAGGGTGAGAGTCGGAGGTTATAAAATCATTATATGATCGCTGCTGTCAGGGTCCACCGGTGTATGCCGCCCGCAGCGCTAACGTCACAGATCAAATTAGGTTAAAAGAGAGACAAAAACACTGTCAGGTTTCATAAGCGCTCTGTGTTAATTCTCTTTGCACGTGCCGTTTAAATATGCTTAACTTTTGAGGAGAAATATATAATTATAGCGTGATATAATTGTGTCCAGCTTGTTAATTAAAGTCTTAAGGTGACCTTGAGTGTATGTAATGGAAAATAAATCATTCATGATTTTGCGATTATTCTTTTATTGGATTTCGATTATTGTAACGATGAGAAATTATGTTTGATTGCTTGCGCACTATTTATTAATAAATCAAATGAAATACTGATAAATCATTGAACACTCTGCTAGCACAGTTTAATTGTGTATTTTTCTATAGTGAAATAAGCAAAATGTCATAAAACAACTCACAGCTGGAGTTATAAAAGTAGGCTAGTTCTACTTTTAGGTTATTTAATAAAGCGGTTTTATTATTCCACACACTTTATGACGCAACAAGGCTTTAAAGCGCAAAGACCTCGTGACAAATCTATTGTGGCATTTTGTTTTACACAACGTCCCATTTTTGCCGCCTGTTGTCCGGATAGTGTGTGTCATGTCGGAGTGGAAGATGTTTCTAATTTGGCCTCCACCGTGGACTACGGAGAAATGATTAGAGTGGAGGAAATTGGAGGATTAAAATAGTCTGCTTGAACTTCCTGAGCACCGCATGCTCTCTCAGTGTCTCTGCTCTGGGACTTCCAGGCCGAGCCCTGAAGCGAGGGAGCAGCTTCTCTATCCCACTCGCTCAGACCTCCAGAGCTGGGCTGGTGCTCAGGGCACACACTGAGCATACACTGACTCTCAATCTGTTAATGTGCGCCGCGTTACCAGCTCTGAATGACTCACCACCCACCTGATGGAGTTGGAATTAATTTGTCAGTGGGTGACAGAGCAGAACCTTTTAAAGAGCAATTTAGAACTATATAAATATATACACTGTGTTTTGTTATCTAGATTTTTTTTTAGTTACTCCGACTTGCATTATGAAGTCGTTTCTAACTTTTAGAGACATTCTGCTTGACTTAAGCAAAGTCTCTAATATCCGTTCATATGTTTAATGTCTTTTGTAGAAAATGTGCCTGAGGGTGTCTTTGCCTTTTTTGTAATGTGATGTATATCTGCTTCATGAGCCTAGTGTTTTATGCCCAGTTCCAAGAGCTCGTTTTGTTACTTGTTTTCATCTTCTGATTATATTTATGCATATATATTCCCCCCCCCCCCCACATATTAAAACCGCCAGAAGCTGTGAAATGCATGTTTGAAGAAATTAATGCAGTGATGGGCTCTGAGAATATTGACAGGTGAATTTTAGCATTCTCTGAAGCTCACACTTGGCACATGATTGTTATGTTGGCGTTCCATCAAGAGATGCGGAGAAACGAGGATCAGATTTGGATGTGGCTCTGTGTCAAAAAAGGAAAAAGAAAACAACAGAGGAAGTAAAGGAAGCTGAATTTGGAGTCGATTCAAGATATTAACTGAGAAACCTTTGTGTCTTATCAAATATGCTGGACCGTTTTGCAGTGTTTTTCAAAAATAGGTGCTTCATGTTGGATTCTCACTGTTGTTGCTTTTGAGAGCGATGTACTTTCTCATGAAAGTTTTAGAAGAAATTACATCAATGACTATTTTAAGAAGCGTGCAGGATTTAATTGTACCCTTCATTTTATATTACTTAATTATATATGTATATATATATATATATATATATATATATATATATATATATATATAATTGACACATTTTTTTTCTATCTTTAAAATCACATATATAAAATATTTTATGCATGTTATATGTATATATGTGTTATAAGATTTTATATATATATATATATATAAATGGTTCTCTGTAACGCATTATACACTTTATGCATATTAAATGTATAACGTGCTACATTTCTCCATTATAGCAACATGGACAGGTTGATGGCTGTTCCCAGTGGCCGGGTTGTCACTGCTATGTGACACCTATACCCTTGCCAAGGCCAAATGGTCTTTTCTAAGCATGTAGAGCGAGCACTAAGGACGGTTTGGCCCAACTGCCACTAAATAGTCCTCCCCGTACATGCAAAGTGTCTGCGTTCGTTTATATTTTAACCTGGTGCTATCAAAGCTGTTTGTGAGACGATTCGTCCCGTTGTCTCACTTATACCTTCCCTACCTCCCCCTCTTTTCGATCTAAGCCTGTCTCTGTGTGTGTATGCTGTGGAATGAAAGGATCAATTGTGTGGAAGAGATGCGTGTGAAATCCCTGCTGTCTAGTGGGGGTTAGGGGTCGCTATGTGAGAAAAAGGACCCCTTTCTATTCCTGGCATGGCTCTATGTGGAACGCCACTCTCGGCAGGGCAGCCCCCCTCCCCGTCATTGTTGCTCTTTCGCCCAAGTCCCTCACTTTTCTCGTACTCTCTCGCTCTCTATCTGCCCCTCTCTCTTTCGCTCCCTAGAGATCCGTGGCTACTGGCCAAGACAGCTGGGTCTTTGGGCCAGTCTGGTGCCTTTTTCTTGTCTTTTTTGGGACAATAAGAGTGAAGATGCTCCCTTCAGATGCTTCTTTTTACTCTAAAAAATAAAATTTCTTTATTGGTATCTAAGGTTCCATGAAGAACCTGTAATATAAATGGAATCTTTCCATTTCACAAAAAGAAGTGGAGAAAGGTTCTTTTGATTTTTAAAATCTTCAAATAAGAAAATTGAAAAATAAAAAAATAAAAAAATGGTTCTTTTAAGAACTGTTCAATGAATGTTTTTTAGGGAATCAAGAACGGTTCTTTTAAAAACAGATTGCTGAAGGGTTCTTTGAGGAATCAAGAATGGTTCTTTTAAGAACTGCTCAAGTGAAAAGTTCTTTAGGGAATCAAAAATGGTTCTTATAAAAACAGTTTGTTAAAGGGTTCTTTGAGGAACCAAAAATGGTTCTTTAAAGAACTGTTCAGTGAAAGGTTCTTTAGGGAACCAAAAATGGTTCTTTTGAGAACTGTTCAGTGAAAGGATCTTTAAAGAATCAAAAATGGTTCTTTTAAAAACTGCTCAGTGAGAAATTCTTTAGTGAATCAAAAATGGTTCTTCTACGAACTGTTCAGTGAAAGGTTCTTTAGGGAATCACAAATGATTCTTTTAAAAACAGTTTGCTGAGGGGTTCATTGTGGAAGCAAAAATGGTTCTTTTAAGAACTGTTTATTGAAAGGTTCTTAAGGGAATCAAAAATGGTTCCTTTAAGAACTGTTCAAGTGAGAGGTTCTTTAGGGAATCGAAAATGGTTCTTATAAAAACAGTTTGCTGAAGGGCTTTTTAGGGAATCAAGAATGGTTTTATTAAAAACAGATTGCTGAAAGGTTCTTTGAGGAACCAAAAATGGTTACTGAAGGGTTTTTTAGGGAATCAAGAATGGTTCTATTAAAAACAGATTGCTGAAGGGTTCTTTGAGGAACCAAAAATAGTTACTGAAGGGTTTTTTAGGGAATCAAGAATGGTTCTTTTAAAAACAGATTGCTGAAGGGTTCTTTGAGGAACCAAAAATGGTTCTTTTAAGAACTGTTCAGTGAAAGGATCTTTAAAGAATCAAAAATGGTTCTTTTAAAAACTTTGCTAAATCATTCTTTGAGAAACCAAAAATGGTTCTTTTAAGAATAATTTGCTGAAAGGTTCTTTGAGAAATCAAAAATGGTTCTTTTAAGAACTGCTCAGTGAAAGATTCTTTAGTGAATCATAAAAGGTTCTTCTACGAACTGTTCAGTGAAAGGTTCTTTAGGGAATCAAAAATGGTTCTTTTAAAAACAGTTTGCTGAGGGGTTCTTTGTGGAAGCAAAAATGGTTCTTTTAAGAACTGCTTATTGAAAGGTTCTTAAGCGAATCAAAAACGGTTCTTTTAAGAACTGTTCAAGTGAAAAGTTCTTTACGGAATCAAAAATGATTCTTATAAAAACAGTTTGCTGAAGGGCTTTTTAGGGAATCAAGAATGGTTCTATTGAAAACAGATTGCTGAAGGGTTCTTTGAGGAACCAAAAATGGTTACTGAAGGTTTTTTTAGGGAATCAAGAATGGTTCTTTTAAAAACAGATTGCTGAAGGGTTCTTTGAGGAACCAAAAATGGTTCTTTTAAGAACTTTTCAGTGAAAGGTTCTTTAGGGAATCAAAAATGGTTCTTATAAAAACAGTTTGCTGAAGGGTTCTTTGAGGAACCAAAAATGGTTCTTTTAAGAACTGTTCAAGTGAAAGGTTCTTTAGGGAATCAAAAATGGTTCTTATAAAAACAATTTGCTGAAGGGTTCTTTGAGGAACCAAAAATGGTTCTTTTAAGAACTGTTCAGTGAAAGGATCTTTAAAGAATCAAAAATGGTTCTTTTAAAAGCTTTGCTAAATCATTCTTTGAGAAACCAAAAATGGTTCTTCTGAGAATAATTCGCTGAAAGGTTCTTTGAGGAAACAAAAATGGTTCTTCTAAGGCATCGCTATTATAAACCCTTTTGGAAACTTTATTTTTAAGAGTTTATGATAGAGATCCCTCTTTCGGCTTTAATCCAGTAGAAATAGTTTATACTGGTCTGGCCACTTTTAGAGACCAACAACTGTTTGGATTCATTTTATTTATACCCAATTATGCGTGATGTAACGAAATCCAGTGACATTTTCCAGTACAGATCTCCCTTTAAGTACTTTTTCCATATACCTTACTTTTTACTTGATGTAATGGTGCAGAAAGGCTGATATCAGCTCTTCAGGATGTCTTTTTGAGGAGTTTCTAAACCAGGTATGGATCGTGCCATGGCGCTCAGCCATTCATCTACCAATTATGGCCTCAACCAAACACTCTCATCTTTGCAGTTCAGCGCACTTTTTTTCTGCTTGTCTGTTTTCGTGTTCGCCAAGCCGCAATCATCAGTTTGTTTGTAAAGTTTTCGCTGTCATTTCTCACTTGATACTTGTCTTTCCGTGAACGCAGCGGTGGTTGTATGGATCTGTACCCAAGTATGCAGAATGCGTATTTCTTGGGAGTTGTCTTTTTTTTGTCATGAAAAAAGGAAACAGATTCCAAAAACACCATCTGGTATTTGGAGGGGTATTTTTGCGTCTGTATCTGTGTGTACGTGTGTGTGTTAGGGGGGGTGAGAACTGATTTTTTTTTCTCCATAGCCTTCCTCTTGGTCTCAAGCCACCCACCATTTTGCTGCCAAAAAAAGGTGTAAGTCGCCAATTGAAGGGGGGAACATGGGTAATATTCGTGGGTGCGGGGCTTCACTGGTATCATTGGATCACGGCCAGAGCTATTATCCCTTCTAGTCTCCAACAGCACCACCCCACTCACCTGTTCCAAAATATCTGACAAAGTGATCTCCAAACATTCAATTATTTGATTTATGAGCGTAGTTCGTAGCTGCTGAACCACACCTTCCGCTGTGTAAGTCACAGTGTGTGATGCTTACTTGCAGGACACCAAAGTCTTGAAATTGAATGAAATAAGTCAACATGTACCTGACTTTGCCATTTATCATACTGGCAATCATGCTGAAATGTATTTGGACACTTGAAAATAAATTAATTGCATTGCATTTGATCATTTCAAGTGGTATTTGCAAAGAAAAAATTTTCTCAGAACAAAATCAGCTGATTTCAGTGTGACTTTTAGTGGATGTATGAAAAAATAATGGACATGTTCCACTAATATTTGACAACTGCAAAGTCACATTAATTTGTCAAAAATTTAAACCGTACATCTGGTGTTTTATTTATTTTATTTTAATTATTTTTGGATTAAATTTGGGAAATGTTTTGCTTAGTCTATTTACATTTTAATTTTGTTAATTTATGAACTTGTTTTGATATGTATATGTAATGCAATGACATTCATCCAATTACATAATGTAAACATAATATAAATATAAAATTAGAATACTTTGTATGCGTGTTTAAACAGCTCATTTTAAATGCATTTTTTATTTCAATTTTTAAATTAATCAATATTTTAATTAATTTAGTTTAAAATGTAAGTCTTTTGAATTATTTTGCTAAATGCATGTACTTTAAAAATATTCTTAATTCTTATTTTAATATACATATAATATTATAAATATAAAATGAAACAAAGCAGTGTCAGCACTTATTCTATCAATATTATTAAGAAACATCTAAAGCAATAATATCCAAATATTTTTTAAAGTGTCCAAATGTATAAATACAAATTTCCATTTCTCATTTTGGCACAATGAGTTGTGAGCAGTCTTCACATCTCACTGTCTGTGTGGTCACATAATGCTTTGATAATGCCACACTGGTGTCCTCTATACAGAACTGACCAGTAAAGTCCTTAAACTGTGGCAGAAATTGACATGCAAGGGCTTTTCCCCTGCATTTTGGCCTTAGACTCAGTTCATGCACAAAACCCTGAAATATGAACTGCATTTGTAGGGTTAAGATGAGTGTAATAACAATGGTATGTATATATCAGTGTGAGAGAGCATAAGAGGTGGATGCTTGTACCAAAATTCAGCCTAAAACTGCACTTTTTTAGTAGTTTAATGTCCCACACGTGTCCTAGTTTAATTAGGACATGTTAGAAGAGTTTTGTAGGAATTTAAAACTCATCTATCTAATGTAGAGTATGATTTTATAATCAATCAGATGAGTGGATGATTACTGAAAATAAAATCTAGATTGCCACTTAATTTGTTAAAAGTGTCTGACTGGATTAGGTGAGATTACTGTTCAGCGAATGATCAGATATGAGTGTTGGGTGATGGCTGGGTGACGATGCTGATGGAGACAGGACATACAGAGGACAGAGAGTGTGCCTGCATGTGAGAGAGAGACAGTATGGACAGATGTCACTGAAATCAGGAGATTAAATATGATAAGACCACCACTGCAATCACCTCTGTGAAACATCGCTTGTTGCCAGATAATGAGAGAATTGGCCTACTTTCATAAGGTCAGAGATGTGTCACTTGCACATAGTCTACCTGTTCAACTACTGTTCACCTGAAATTTTCAAGGGTGGAATGAATTAGAGGTTGCAAAGTTACAAAGACATCCCCTTCATTTTCATCTTTTTATATTTACTTATTTCTATTGTAATTTATTTTTTTCCAGGTAACTATGTTATTGAAAAAATACTATGTATTAATATAAAAAACATTCTGAGTAAAGATAAATATAGCCATTGTGATATCAGTCAAAAACCCAGCCCTGGTGTGTTTTATTCTACTCATCCTGCTCTGCCCATCTAATTAAATTGATTCAGAGCTGTGCCTTCCTAGCAGGGAGGCCCCATTACTTATGTCTGCCCGGTGCAGGGCTCCTCATGACCCCCCTGAGCCTGTCGCCATGTTACACATGCTGCCAACAGGGGGTGCTGCTGACCCCATGACTCTGGGGAGGCTTAACAGCTGGTGGGGGCATCTCTAGAGGCCAGCATCCCTCCTACAGGATGCGAGAGTCTCGTTTAGCTTCATGCCATTTTGCATTTAAGTGCTAAACCAAATAGAGGATAGACCTAAAGCGGTATGCACATGGGTTGTCCTGTATGAGATGCTGTATTCCTGCCTGGATGTCTTGCTCTCCCCCTCCCTGGGCAGATTAAAGTGGGAGCCAGCTGGAGCCAGGGGACAAGCTGCCACGGGCCTCTCCAAGGTGACCCCTGGCAAAGCTGGCAGCACATCTGTAGCCCTGATGCATCCAGGAACTCTGTCGCCCCCTCTGCGGCCCAGGGATGCTGGCAGGGACAAGCCAGCGAGGGG